>JAJIZL010027346.1:220790-243351 GCA_023969395.1 Amblyomma maculatum | reverse complement strand
GACAACCCAACAACCACTGAGGCCGAACAGAGCACAAGCCTTACACGCACCATTGTCACGCAAGATGCGCCGAGATCTTTCTCGGACATTCCGACAACCCACGTATATTTCTATAATGTTCCAGGTTGTGCTGGTGACAATTTTCGAAGTTATCTAGATTGTTCAGAGCCGCCCTTAAATTGATCGTCGACGTGTGCGACAGGCATTCTTTGTTCGACGACCGCTGAGCACGATTGTTGCTATCGCCGCCGCCGAATTACTTAGTCCTTTTGCGGGTACAATCAGCTCAATAATGAGTTTCTTCTTTCCACTTCAAGACTATTCATTTGTGTCATTGACCATATCACCACCATGCGACAGTATACTACAGTCACATCAAATTCTTGAAAACGTAGGCTCCATCGGTCGAAACGGCCGGAAGGGTCTTTCAAGTTTGCTAGCCAGCAGAGTGCGTGGTGATCGCTTACCACCTTGATTGGCCGGCCGTAAAAGTATAGTCGGTACTTTGAAGTTGCCAAGGTGATTGCGTACACTCTTTCTCGCTTCGGCTTTCGAAAGCGAACGGCTGATGTAGGCTATCAGAATTTCTTGCAATACTACTTCTTGTAACCCAGCCGTTATGTAGTGGTGGCAAGGTTCTATGAACCAAACGAGAAAATAGGCGTGATAGCACTGGAATTAACTCTTTATTGGGCTAACTTGCGACCGCAAAACAGTAGGCAATCGGAGGCGGTGATAGCAACAATCGTGCTCGATGGTCGTCGAACTGAGAATGCAGTTTCATTCTTCAGCGCTCAATATAAATTCGTCGAAAAAAGATCTGCATAAATCCGCGTACGTTGACTGGCACACTCTGGAACATTGTAGAAGCACACGTGCGTGGCTGGAATTTCTCGAGATAGATCTCGAAGCCGCGTATTACGACAATGAACACGAGGAAGCAAATATGACAGACTTAATCTGTGCGTTAGAATCAGATTGATACGGCCACATGCCGGCGGCTGCCCAAAAATAAAAAAATAAACTAAACATTTAAATGGTTCGCGGTGATGTACCACGCTTTTGGAGCAGTTCTGACAAGTGTTGCTCTCATTTTCACAAACACTAAAATTTAGCCATGGATGTCGAGCCACGCTTCAAGTTCGACAAAAAACCTTACCGATGGGCAAAGCATATATTTTCGACCGGAAAGATCAATATACAAAGGGTACGAAAACAACTCACTCGATGGAAATGAGAAGGGCCTGTTTTTTTGTTAAATCTGTAACAGAAGTGTAATCAAGAAGAAGGGAGAAGGAAATATTTTTTAGTGACCAATGGCTGGTCACTTGCGGAGCTGTTTTTTCTGCTACACCAGCTCAACCTTACGATGCCGCATGTCTGTTTCTTGCGTCCTCCTCCGTCACATCGCCTCCTGGCATTCAAGTGGTGTGTACGGGCGCAATGATAAATCGTGTGGATACCTTGCGACACAAATGTTGCCAGAGTCGAGGCTCTCATGGGATAATCAACAGTTATATGTAGCTAAATTAAGGGGCTTATTGTGAGAAGAACGAAGGAAATATAGTATAGCTTAAACTAAGGAAAATAAGAAACATTTTTGTGGTTTTGATCGACGTGAAACCAAGAATGCACAGCTTATGTTTGCTGGTCGCTAAATGTGGAACGGTGATGTAATCGTGGCGATATTTGATTAGAAAGTAGAATAAAATCAGCCATATCCTTTCTTTGGGATCGCAGCCCAAAACTTCTGAATTTCGCGTCTGGTTCTCTGCGAGTGACCTGCGACGACAATCCCTTACTTTATTAGGTATTTATGTTGCAGGGAACGCATAAAAAAACAGAAAGCTGGGCGAGTTGGTTGCTATTCATTATTTAACAGCGCGAAAAAACTAGGAATTTAATGCATACAACAACACCAGCGCTGACTTTCAACTAAAGATTTATTATCACGAACGACGCTTATACATACTCCACCCATAATACACACGCAAAAAATAACTTATCCTGGTCTTAATCTTCCTGCAATACCCACACCTGCACCCCTTTGCTTCAAGAGACGTCTGCCATTTTCGAACACAAAGATCAGACGGTAAGAGAATTAGTAGAAGCGTATCACATTGATAAGGGGGGCTCCGCGTCTGTCGCAAAACCGTCATTGTCACTGATTAACCATGAAATTGCCTTTCTTAAGAAGTCATTGCAGAAAGATTAAGACCAGGATAAGTAATTTCTGTATGTGTATTTTGGGGGATTATGTATAAGTGTCGTTCGCGATAATAAATTTTTAGTTGAAAGTCAGCGCTCGCGTTGTTGTGTTTATTAACGTCTTCGTTTTTTCGCGCTGGTAAATAATGTAACATGCTCTAGGGTGTTCGGAAGAGCCCATCACGTCTATAGTGGTGGACATGCAACGTGATGTGGAATCGCGCTTGCGTCGTCGATGTGATCTAGAGGAAAGGGCGAGAGGTGTGTAATGACCATGTTAGGCTCACTGCAACATCAAATGTGACGGGATCCCTGCTCAAGCTATATATGAGATCAATATTATAGGAGCGAAAGTTGTTCGTAAGTGTTTCGATTGCGGCATGTTTCATTTTGCTGTAATACACTGAGGACAAAAATGTTACCAGTAAGTGCTTATTGATAATAATCACCAGCTTGACAGCACCCACTGATAAGACAATGTCGATCCAATATCCCTCAAATTAGTCAGGTTATGTGCCAGCTGCATCTAATTTCTTCTTCGAACTTCCTAGCCTCCTTCGTACATATTATTAAGACCAAAGCATTACTAGGCTATGTGGGCAAGGTACCGTGTACAGAGCTTGTGTGCAGAACATGTCCGCAGCCGTTGGGCCGTTCTCAGAAGAGTTGGGATCAAATGTATTTGTAATCAATAGAGGATGGTGTGAGAAGTCTGATTAAAAAATGGTCTTGTATTAGGATGATTATGTGATTAATAAGAGCCGTAAAAGTGTACAAGTAAAAGCAATCAGTCGTCAAAATAGCCTTGAAAATAGTAGACGTCTACGGAATGTGACATCACGCCAACGGAAAGAGGACATGCTTCGCACTTAATATGTCAAAAATACGTGATTGTGATCAGAAGTATGTAATGAGTATAAAGTTAAAAATTCACAGAGCACTGCGGAATTAGAACTGGAGAAATGCTTAAGCATGAGCTCGTCCATGAGGTGTCAGCGAGATCCCGCGAATAACAGATACTGCGACTTTTCTTTGCTGTAAAGCAATTTTAGAACACCGGTGAACATTGAGGCGTTCGATACAAGGCTGGTTGTGTTAGACAAAGGGCCCGCGATGTGCCAAGTGCAGCAGCAACCGTCACGATTTTGCCTTTCTCCAATGCAGATTCTGCAGTGCTCTCAGAATTTTTTCTGTTGTGTCCTGCCACCCTTTCTTCATCTTGTAATTCTGTCTGTTACCCCCCAGGTAGCACAGAATGTGGGGCCCCAGTAGGTCCGATGTAGGCAAGTGGGGCTGGGGCAACCATCATAAAACTTGCATCGGTCCCCGATGGGGCAAAAGTGGGCAAGCCCCATTTGGTCTTGCCCCTGCTCCTCCTGCATGGGTCCCATAGCGGCGTTTCTTGGGCTAATGCAGAGCACATTCCTGAATCCAGACCACAAGGGTCCCTTGCCGGATGTTTGAGGGCAATCCAACCTAAATGTGGGCTTTTTATGGGAAAGCCCTCATAGATCCGAAATGAGGCCGCCCCCATTAAACCTTTGTGGGACCAACATCGGCCGTAGTGGGGCAAAAAAAGGGACATACCCACATGCTGCCCCAATCGGCCCCTTGTAGGTTACTTGAGGGCAGGTGAAATATGAATAAGGGCTCGATTTAGGCAAGCCCTCGTGAAGCCCAAATGAGGCAGCCTTAGCTAAACGGCTTTAGGTCCCACATAGGCTGTAATGGGGCTGGAAGGCGGGCGTGCCCGCATGGCACCAAAATCGGTCTTTTGTGGGGACATTGGAGGCCCGTGCAACAGCAGGTGGGCTCTAGGTTCAAAAACAATGTCCAGGCCAATTAAGCTGCCCACATAAAACTGCTTTATATCTCACATGGGCCGTAATGGGGATGGAAGGCGGGAGGGTCCGCATGACACCAAAATTGGTCCCTTGTGGGGAATTTGAAGGCACGTGCAACAGCAAGTGGGCTTTAGGTTCAAAACCAACACCCTGCCCAATTGGGTTTACCCACACAAAACCGCGGTAGGTCCCACATCGGCCGTAATGGGGCTAGAAGGCGTGCGTGCAATTGCGTAATCATTGTTTTGCAACCTTTATTTGCATTAGATGTTGCCCTAAATTACTATTATAGATGATTTGTATAACGGTTGTTGCCATGTTTAGTCGATTAGCAATTGTCATGGCTTTAGTTCTCGCGCTCATGCAAATTGCGCTACAAACACTAAAACAAACTGATTGCTAACTGTTGCCTCTTATGTAGTTGCTTTGGACAGCCTGCAACTCCCAGTACAATATTACTGTTCAGAACACACATCTCCATAGCCTGCAGATGATGTAAATGAAGTCATTTCGGCTAGATGAATGTTATGAATTATTGTAGAATTTATTATTGTGGCTGTTTAGAATGTGCAGACATGTATAAAAACTTGGACTAGGGCTTTCCATCAATTTCCTGCGTCGAACCCTTATGAGAATAATGTGGGCAAGCCCTAGTGTGGCTTGCGCTATAGAACCCGCATTGGTCCTATGTCATTATCTGAGGGGCTAACTGAAATAAAAAAAAATGTTCCTCCAAAGCGGCTGCCCAAATTGGTCCAAAGTAGGACCATCGCGGGGAGTTGGCGGGATGTGCCCTTTTGGCAATGCGGGAAAAATGTGGGCAGCCCCGCAAGGGCTGCCTGCATCGGCCCCTAGTGGGGCCCATTGGGGCTTTGTCGACAGCCCCTTTCGGGCCTACGTCGGCCCCTCTTGCAGCACCCACATTGAGCCCACCGGGGCTGTCTTGCATTGCCTACATCGGGCCCACCGGGGCCCACCCTTCATAGCCCACTTTGTGCTACCTGGGCCATAGCGACTATTGGTTATTTTCTAATTGATACAGCATTCCAGGGGCTCCTGGTATTTGTATCATTGCAGTATTGAACTGAAAATTCCTATTCTCTGTTTTCATATTATTTAGTAACCAAGGATACAAGGCTGCTAGTTCCCTTTTTTGCTGAAGACACATCTTGCTTTGTGCTGTCGACGAAGTCTTCTTTTGATCAACGTAAGCATTAAAACATTTTCAACCACTCGTATGTGAACGGAAATATGCGACTTTGTTTTGCTATATATTTTAAACCTCTAATAAATGATGTCTTTCGCTTCTACGCTGTTTATTATTCGCAATTTTTAGGAATTTAAAGACTGCGCTTACCATGTGATTTTTCATGAAACCTCATTTTGCCACTAGATGCTTCCCTCATGACGAAACACTCTTTCCGAGGCTCTGGGGTTTAGAGGTAACAAAGAAAACGTGAATGAATCGGCAGTAACGTTGCCATGGGGCATTTGGAATATTATCGGATAAAATGCAGGGCGGAGACTCAAGGATGCTAAATAAAAATTAAGCGAAGGTGATTAAAAATATAACGTATCTTAAGTTAAAGTGGTTAACATTGGAGTTGTTGAAGCCCCCTTGCGCCCACGACCTGGTATTTAGCCACCAATCTTACAAACACTTTTTAGCTATCTCCACCTCAGATGCTTTCGCGCTTCCTTTGTTACCTCTGAACTCCAGTGCCTTGGCCAGAGTGGATGTGTCCGCATCACCATCTGAATAGTTGCATTCCTGTATATAATAAATTTTTTCATCGCCCTTAGAAAAACTGGGGGTCAACGCTGCCATCCGATCCGGCCAAAAGCATAAAATCTCAGTGCACATGTACATGCCCGCATGCGGAGAAATCCTCTGATTGCTCGCCTTGTCTGCATTTGGCTGGCGTTAATCTAGAGCCACCTCGGCGGTGATGCAGGCATTGCGAAATCATGGGGTAGACGAGCCGTACGTGAAAGTGCTGGAAGATATATATAGTGGCTGCACAGCAACCATAGTTCTGCATAAAGAAAGTAACAAAATTCCCATAAAGAAAGGTATTAGGCAAGGAGACACAATCTCCCCAGTACTATTCACAGCTTGTTTAGAGGAAGTATTCAGAGACTTGGAATGGGAGCAGTTAGCGATAAGGGTAGATGGAGAATACCTCAGTAATCTGCGATTTGCTGATGACATTGCCTTGCTAAGCAACTCGGGGGATGAACTGCAAATAATGATTGATGACCTAGACAGAAAAGTAGAAAGGTAGGCTTGAAAATCAATATGCAGAAGACTAAGGTAATGTTCAACAGCCTCGGGAAGGAACAGCAGTTTACATTAGGTAGCGAAATATTGGAAGTAGTAGGCGAATATGTCTACTTAGGACAGGTAGTAACCGCAGATCCGGACCAGGAAAACGAAATAACAAGAAGAATAAGATTGGGATGGAGCGCATTTGGCAAGCACTCGCAGATTATGAATAGCAGCTTACCGGTATCGCTCAAGAGGAAAGTATACAACAGTTGCATCTTGCCTGTACTAACCTATGGGGCTGAAACGTGGAGGCTAACCAAGAGAGTCCTACTTAAGTTGAGGACAACCCAGAGGGCTATGGAACGAAAAATGGTAGTGATAACATTAAGAGATAGAAAGCGTGCAGAGTGGGTCAGAGAAATAACTCAAGTTACCGACATTCTAGTGGAAATTAAGAAGAAGAAATGGACATGGGCAGGACATGTAGTGCGAAGAGAGGATAACCGATGGTCGCTGAGGGTAACAAACTGGATTCCAAGGGAAGGAAAGCGTAGCAGGGGGCGGCAGAAAGTTAGTTGGGCGGATGAGATTAAGAAGTTCGCAGGGGTCAAGTGGATGCAGCTAGCGCAGAACCGGGTTAAGTGGAGAAATATGGGAGAGGCCTTCGCCCTGCAGTGGGTATAATCAGGCTGATGATGATGATGAATCTTGAGCCAGTGTTCATCGTGATCAAATGGTCATGTCCTTCGTAGCCATCGAGCATTTTGGAAAGCACGGACGTGTGCATGAATAAGAACGAGCCCGCAGGGGCAGCGCTACCGTTATGCCAATTTGTCTGAAATAGGTGTAGGCCCGTTTCTCAACGAGAATTGGCCTCATGCTTGAACTTTAGTTGCCTCTCGGGCTCAATTGCATACCGATAGTTCCCGAGCGTACTCGAAATACTCGACGTGACATTGGATTTTCATTTTATTTTTATATTGCAGTTCCCATTAGTATTATAAGAGACCACTTCAGCAAACATCTGTTCTTCGAGCAAAACCTGCGCACAGAGTGTAATGCTCCGTGCAGAGGCGAGCGATGATTATGATGATTCTATACAGATAGAAGAGGTGGAAGTTCGCGAAACGGGCTCACACAAATTCCCCCGGCAAGAAGGCCGCCACTGCGTGAGACATGGAAGACCGATTCGGAGCATGGACATCGATCAGCGACGATGTGGGAGAAAACGACGTGTAAGGGCCAATGTAGCGATGAACGATATTTTCATACAAGCTAGGAGCGTGGATTGGTGTCCACTGGAGACCTTCATTCACAGGCAACGAAAGAGGGAGTTCGGCGGAGTCGGTCTGCAGGGCTTTGAGTTCTTGTTGGGTGACTTCAGTGTTGAAACGGGCAAGTTGGCGACAGTGGCCCATACGAGTAGAAAACGGTTAGCTGAGAGACGCAGATGGAGAGTCAGAAGCAGAAAAGAAAGTAGCAACTACAATCGTGAATGTTTTCTGGCCATAAAGTGTTAAGGAAGGGCTATAACGAGTATTGGGCTAAACGGCGGAAGTGTGGGCATACGTGAGGAAAGGTGAAATGTTGCCCCAGTTCCGGCGGTCATGGGCGATATACATGGACATCATGTCGGACAACGTTACGTTAAAATCGCTCGATTAGTACATCGGTGTGAGGGCGATAACTGGAGGACGTCTTATCCACGGTGTTAGAGGCGCGCAGTATATCCTCAAGGACTTGAGAAAGGAATGTCTTTCCACGGTCACTAGTGAGAATACGAGGAGGAGCCCCATGGTGCAAGACTATTGCACAAAACTCCGCGACTTCAGAGAAAGTGAGAGAAGAAGAGAGAAACAACATTATTTGCCCCAGAAGTCGTGAATTAGAGCTGTTGGTTTGGAGGCGGTACCACAGCCAAGAGGGGTGGTTTCAGCGTACCGCGTTACGTCATCAATGGCGGTGACAACCCAACGATTGACATATGATGTGAAAGGAGGAGGGACGCACAAGTCAATGGCGACGGTGTTAAAAGGGACAGATGGGCCAGGCAGAAATTGCAGGAGGCCAGCAGGAACAGATATTCAATGCTTGCGATTCTGGCAAGATGGGCAGGATGAATTGTATTTGACGACACTGGCAGAAATTTCAGGCCGCAGGTACTGCTCAAGGGTCGTAAGTTTAGTGGGGGCCTAAATGACCAGCCGTGCGTTGTCATGGCAAGCGTCCAAAATTTTAAGCAGAAGGCAGCTAGGTATAACGGGTACGCAACGTTGAATCGTAGGGTGATAAATGTTGCGGTACTGTGTTCGATGTTGAAATTGGAACCCACGAACCTCACGACGCAATGGACTGTTTGGTGCGCTGGTTCGCCACGGAGACGAGTGATGTTTGTTCAGCAGCAAGAGTCAGCCAGATGCAGATACGGGAAATCAGCCTTGATGTCGATTGAAGCCGCAGCAATCGGGGCAAAATACAGGTGGGCAGCATTAGGAGAGGAGGCCGTAGGTGGAGCTGCTATAGCAGGAAGCAATGGGCACCGATATAGGGCACCGGCGTCGAGCTGTTTCCGGCCAGGTCAATTGGTAATTCAGAAGGTGTACTCTTGAAGACGTAGCACCCAGTGACACAGACAACGCGATATGTTCTTGAGCTGATAACCAAAACAGCTCGTGAGGACGTTTTACAATGGTGAACTGGAGGCCATACGAATAAGGCCTAATAATAGAATCGATCAAATACCTGCAAGGCACTTTTGCTCCGTAATAGTGTAGTTATGCTCAGCTGCAGTAAGTGTATGGCTGGCGTATGCAACGACTTGCTTTCCACATAAGGCATTACATTGCAAGAGAACCACGCCAATTCCGTGGCATTTGTCGTCAGTGCGAAGTATGATGGGCGCGTTTGCATCAAAATAACGAAGTCAGTAGCGGAAGTAAATGCCTACCTGAGAGCTTGAAAGGCCGCTTTACATTTAGCGGTCCAGGCGTAAAGCGCTTGGGACGTCAAGCGCTTGTGTAACGGGGCCTCAATGGAGGCGAAGTTCCGAATAACACGCCGGAAGTAGGAAGCCAAGCCAAGGAACCTACTAAGATTTTTCTGCCTTTGGGCCGAGGAAAAAACGGCATCTGCGATTTTGTCCTGATCCGGCTTTCAGCAATGCTTCCTCGCAATGCATTCTTGTATTGCCAAGTAGCACCAAGGCTTTGAAGGGGTGTTAGGCGGAAAAGTTTCACATTGGGTTTAGCCGAATCCGGCACCTTTCACGGGCATAACTGCACCCCCGCCATTAGACAATGTGACGGGAAGACGAGTTGTTTCTATGTGGCTCGGATGCCAGGAACGGTTGTTAGTCAGGTACTCTAAGTGCACGTTCAGTGGCCAGGAGCTAGGTAGTTCCACGCGCCTCGGATTCCACTAGCCAGACAAGAATCTCTGCTCACAGGAGTGTCGCCAAGGTGTCTCGACCAGCTTCGCTCGGGTCGCCCCACTGCCCTTGCGCCTCGCCACTGGTCACGGTTGCTCGTTCTGCAGTGCAGAAAAGCGAGCGACAACAGGCAACACCTGACTTGAACAAGTACCCTATGTTGTCAGTCAAAAATCAGACAAAGGCATTGTTCCAAACTAATCAACTACATCACGGTCCCCATTGCTGTTCCCGCTGCAACAACAAATGCACGATGTTCAAAAAACACTTTGTCACATTAGAGTAAGAGCAATTATACACCAGCAATATTTACTGAAAACAGACCCATAGAAATCTCTTGGGTCGAGAACATACAATTGAGGAAACAAAGTCATTCAATTTTGCCCCGAAATGCCAAACGTTTGCGACGAACAGCTCGTAGAAGCTGAAGACATGTCTCCAATGCATGACTCAAAGCGTCCGAGTCTGCACTGAGCTGTTCTCGATCAAGCGGTAGAATAGCTGCAGTGGATCAGGTTCTGCCTCTGTCCCTTCCGTTGAAGCTCTGGCTGTCCGGATCTCTGAATAATCTTTCCTTCCGGTTTCTGCGGAAAGAAACACACAAGCATGAGTTACTCGCTATGTTGAACGACCAGTCCTTGACCTTATGCTTTGCACAGCAGTCGCATCTTTCTCTGCACGAGCGCATTCCTGCCGTCAGGATCATCGCTTCTTTTCATTTCGCGTAGATGTGATCATTCTGAACTTTCGGTGATAGTATTCTTTCTTCCCACTGCGTTTCTGCTCTTTGCGCGGCAGCACTTTGGTCTTGCTTTCCTGTTTTGGCAGCTGGTGCCGTTGCCTAGGCCGAGCATGCCTCACACTCATTTTACCATTTTATTTGTCCTCTCGAACCGTTGAAAACAAAACAAAAAAGGAAACAAGAAACTGGAGGGAGTCCAGACCAGCACAAGCTTTGCAGGGCTCCGAAGCCAATTAAAAATAATAAAACGTAGTAAAAGCTCAAAATAAAAAAGAAAATTGGCTGTGGCTTAGCTTGGTTATACCTGGTGATTGCGAAGCAATACGTGGTGCTGCTATTGAACGGCTTGTGGTGACGCTTGGCTGTGCTATATTCACCATGGTGATGCTCTGGGTATGGAATATTTCGATTCCATTCGAGTATAAACGGGTATATGTTTACTGCGGCTAGTAACCTTTCTCTTCGTTTAGCAAATATTCAGCGGTCCCACTGGGGCGATAGTCGATTGGTCGACTGTAACACGTATTAAAAATTAAAGGGTCACTAAAGCATTGCCGCAAGAACAGCAAGCTATGACGCAAAACCTTTTCACAGACGGGAGTGATATAAACTGTTTTACTTCTTTGATTTTTCTTTTCTATATTTTGTACACCAATGCTCAGCATCAGGAACCATCATTGCCTTCGCATTCTGAGTAGTTTGACGCCCTTGAGGGCATGTTTCATTTTATTCAGTTATTCATTTGAAAAATTACACTCAAACGTTTCTTAATTGGCATCATCAAGCATTGGCTTTTCATTTTGAGCATTTTGGCGCCTTTGAAATTCCCTTTTTATTTTTGTACTTCTTCTGTTAATTACACTGATTTCATAAAATTGACATCACCTATCACACACCAATCAATCGTTAATCACTGGAGCCGCAAATTACGCGGACATGAATTTTTACGCAGCCCCAAATGCTTCCGACACATGGTGCAGACTAATAGCGCTACGCTGACGGCATAGCGACCGAATATATTGTATATAACATCCATAAATACTTGAATATGGTTCGTTTCAGTGCAAAATGAATGCATAGCGGCATATTAAATGCAAACAAATAATAAAATATATACGCGGCACAGGTGCTGAAATATTTGGTTCATATACGTGGGGCGAATGCGCTGGTTTTTATTTCTCAGGACAAAATACGTAACGAACATTAATCTTTCTTGTTCTCTACAATCGTGTTATTCTATTAATATTAAATATGAATAAAAAAATTCGAGTGCTGGTAATTACGCTAGTGGAAGACTGAGCGCAATCTAGCGGCTTGTGACATTGTAATTGATAATTTATTTTGATTCGCAGCTAAGGTTCTAGTGCGCCGCTCTATGATTTTTTTTTTCTAATCTAGCACCCCAGTCGCTGCGTGCGAGAAGAAAGGACAATCGAAATCCCAAAATATTTGGATGGTAGACCTTTAAAAGCCTAGTCGGTTCATTCGTAAAAGCATGACTTGCAGTTGTGATTGCTTTCGTCGCGAAAACGAGCACGCTTTTGCAGCGACAAAGGCGCAAAGCATGTTGGCGCACGCCCCGCGGCCTTGAAGTGGGCCTTGCAATGGTGGCCGCCGTAGCAGAGGACGCAGTTGTCTTCATCCTCAGCCGAGCAGGAGGTCATCGAAGCACCCTATTGGGCACAGTTGTCGAGCACCCTAACCACTGCGCCACCCCAGTGGGGCCGATATTATGATAAGACCTATAAGGATGAAAATGCGAGCACCACGTTGGTATTACATGCACTCGCCTAGTTTATAAATAATTTGCTAGTTAACGATACGGCTACCCAGCTCATCCGTATGTTTTGCTGTTGATATAAACTGCGTAGAAAACCAGCTGTTTTTCAGCGCATCCGCATCTAGCAACGTTTGTTTCCGGGCTAATTGGTTCATGCTTTCAAATCGGAATAGCGATTGTCTGGCCCACCTTATGTGTTGCGCTAGAAATATTGTAATTTGACAGCATCTAGCAGCAAGAAATAATCTGGGAATAGATAGGTTATACAAAAAAAAAAAAACAAAGTGCTTGACTAGCTCCCTTGTTTACATTGATTTAAATCCAGGCATGTGCAACTGAGTATATTTTCTAGCGGCAAGAATTATGCTGTGAATACGTATGTTATGCAAAGAAAGTAGAAAGTGCTTGACTAGCTTCCTTGTTTAGATCGATTTAAATACACCCAAATGCAACTCATTGTATTTCCAAGATAGGACTGATATTTTAAACGTTGCCTTTCTTTACATGTCGTCTTTATTACAAATGTTTGCAGGTTGCTTCAAATTCGCGAAGATTAAGGATGGTTTTTCAAGCACCTGCCCATCACAGTTTGAAACAAGCAGTGCTTGCAGCAATGGTGCGAAGAAATGTAGGATGGCTGCAAAACGAAGGGCTGGAAATGAAGGTACACAGCATCGATAAAATAAAAAGTTGAAGCAATAAACAGCTCTTGATTAGTCGCTTGTTCAGTGTGCACAAGTTTGTGCCACAAGAATTTTGTTGCTCTTAAACTTTTCATATACATTGAACAACGTCTTAGAGTAAAGTTGTAAACTTTATTTTTTATTAGTTGATTTATTTATACAGACTGCAGATACCTTCTAAGGCTACTACATGAGTGAGGTAAAAAAATCCATACCAAAAATTGCCATGTTACAAAACAAACGCAATCAATTGTTTACACACATAGTGGATATGATATAGTACAGATGCTGTGAAAATAAAATGAAGCAATAAAAATGAAACACAACACTAATAAATAAACCACAACGATAAAAATAAAAACAATCATTTGACATCGATGGCTATTAAAAAATGTGCACAACGGAAGAGACAGTGTTGTCGCAAGAAGTGTCTTGTAATGTCCAGGGGAAATAACTGTGTTTGAAAGTATCAGTACAGGCGAAGTATGACTTTAGATCAAGGTTATGACGACTCCTGCTTGATCGAGGGATATGGAGTAAGGCATATATTAGGCGTTACATAGTAAACTCAATTAACGGTGCAATGCAATAACTTCAATCAATCCATGCAACGGCGCAGGGAAAGGGGAGTTTGATAAAAATGAACGCGGCACAAGTTGTCAAATAGCGACAGTATCGACATATATGAACCTGATTGCTTTTCTTTGAATTCTTTCGATTTTGCAATTTCACAATGCTTAGGAAGATTCCATACTGGAAATGCGTGTTAAAATACCGGACGAATTAAGGATGTGTACATAACAGCTTAGTCTTTTTGAGCATAAGACAATGGTCTTAAATCCTCAAGCGTTTTATTCCTTTAGACCAATCACATTCAAATGCTTTCTACAGGACATGCTAGTAGTAACATAACACCGAGATACTTGTATTCGCACGTCGTGAGTCGTTAGAAGCCCAACTAAAATATGAATGGAACCTGATGTCGTTATAAGACATGACTACACTTTTATAAGAATTTGTTCCATTTTCCAGGCATTACACCATACACAAAAAGTAGTAATGAGGCGTTTAGTTTCAATGATCTTCTTGTGTAATATTACGTGATATAAAACTGTCGTCCGCATATAGGCATATTCCTTACAGGATGTGGCGAGGTAAGTCATTAATGTATATTGCCACCTGCCTAGCGCCACGCGGCCGCCGCGCTTGGGGACGACGACGACGAAGTGGTTGTTGGCTCGAGAGGCGCGCTGGTGCTCTACTCTGCTATCGGTGCTTGAAGCCTACCTTGTTCTCGGGTCCTCGTCTACGTGTACCTTCACGGCTCCCTGGGGCTTGAGTCATAACACTGGTGGACGTGCTATCGATGATACCTTCTCCTGCAGACGACCCCGACGTGGCTGCTTCTTGTGACCACTGCTTTTCATTGTGCAAGCCGGCGGCTCCGATGCTTGACCACGGAGGCCTTCAACCTTGACGAAGATCCCCTATCTTCTACCGTAGCTATAGCAACGACAACGCCCACCCATGCAACGACTGTGCCTTCCACCCCTTCGTCCTGTCTCATTGTTCAGACCTCAGCCATTTCACTGTGAGCAGTTCGAAGAGGCCGAGGACTGGACAGCTCACTACGAAAGGATTGCGGCGTTGAACGGCTAGGACTATGCTGCGAAAATGCGGCACGTCTACTTCAGTCTTGAAGACGCTGCTCGGACGTGGTTCCAGAGGTGCAAGGCCACAACCTCTACGTGGTTGGCCTTCCGAAGCATGCTCCTCGGTACGTACGCCAACAATGACCGCCTGGAGAGCGCGGAGCGTGCCCTTACCTCTCGAGTCCAGCGTCCGGATGAAGGGGTCGCAATGTACGTTGAAGGTGTCATGCGTCGTTGCCATCGCGCAGACCCGTCCATGAGTGAAAAGAGGAAGGTGCGGCACTTGATGCTCGGAGTCAAATACCAGTATTCTTCGGCCTCGTGTGGAACCCGCCCACCACCATCGCGATGTTTCTGACGGAAGCTGTGATTATGGAGAAACTGCTACAGCAGCGATGGAGCCAGTAAGCTCGGCCACCGAGTTCCCTCTCCGCACTACCGCCGACTGAGTGCACCGACTACAATCCTGGGGCAGATCTGAGCTTCCTTCGCGACCTCATTCGCACTGTGGTTCGCGAGGAGCTGCCGCAACTTAATGGAGCATTTCGCCTTGACGCGGCTTCTCTGGCCAGCACATCCATGAGGAGGTTCAGAACCGCCTCACACAGCCGATGACGTATGCTGATGTCACACGCCGACCAGCCCTGCTTTCTACGCCTTCCCTTTACACTCCACCCGAGGTCGCCGTGCACACTGCGAAACGCTGCCTCTCCGGGGGGCAGATCAGCGCTAGGCGCCCCGGAAGTCTGATCTCACGTGCTCCAGATAAACGCCCTCTAAGCTACCACTCTGGAGTGGCAGGTCACTTCTACCGGCGGTGCCCTTATCGCCAGATGGGCCTGAGATGATTTTCTCCCGACAGCCGTCGTCGGCGGCCTATTCAGCGGCCTCAGAACATCGCCGAGTACGTCACCCGCCAGCGTAGTCCCCCGCATTCTCCACGCCGTGAGTCGCACTCCCCTTCGTCACGCCGCTTTTTGCCACTGGGCTACGTTATACCTGTGCACTGTTGTTCCTCGAGCTCCCTTCGGGTGAACTAGCTATGGCGAACTTTGGGGGCGAGGCCGCCGCACACCGATTCGCCGCAAAGCTTCCACCACCGCACCGCTCGATTCGCCCTGACGTCGCACGATGAATTCCCGTCCAGCTTTCGCCGCACAGACCAGATCGCCGCGACGTCGTCCGCACCGTCGACCAGTTATCACCGCCGTGGCGATTGAATTGCTCCGACGCAGACCACCCAACTGCCGCCCAGCTTCCGCCGCCGTACCGCTCGCTTCACTCCGAGCCGCCGTCGACATTGAACCGCCATTACGCCGACCACTCAACTGCCGCCCAGCTGCCTCCGCCGCCACGCTCACTTCACTCTGAGCTAATTTCGACAGCCCCTGGTCGGAGCCGGGACTCCGTGGGCATTCCTATTATCGTCGACACAAAGGTGCTAGGTCAACGATTTAGTTGATACAGGAGGTGATTATTCTATCCTTAGCGGGCGGCTTGCAAAGACTTTGAGGAAAGTGATTACGCCATGGAACGGACCAGACATACGTATGGCAAACGGACGTTAGGTTGCAACACTGAGCATGATTACGGCCCGGGTTACGGTGCGAGGCTGCACATTTGCCGCAACTTTTCTTGCTCTACAGGAATGCTCTCGCGATGTTATTCTTGGCATTTACTTCGTGAGCACGGTGCCAAGAACGTCCGAATCGCTTGGCGACGTTTTCCTTCAAATTCACCGATGATAACCTCACAGTGCCACCACGTGCTGGCATCCTCGCCAGAGTTACCTGTGACGAGACACATCATGGCCTCCAGGTTGTTGAGCTTAATGTCTCCCTTTCACTCACCCTGGAGGTTTTTGTGGCAAAAGGTCTTCGTTTCCATCGCGGCAATGAGACGGAGTTGCTTGCCACCAATTTCTCCAAACAACATTGACATCTGTTCCATGGCACTGCCATTGCTTACGTCGACCATCTGCAGGAAGTCGACGAATGTTTTGCTTCCGAGGAAGCTACGCCTAGCACCCAATCGAATGCCGTGCACACTGTCGACATACATTCTGGCCTTTCCTCCGCTGAAAAGAGGCAACTGCAGGAGATATTGCTAGAGTTTCCTGCGTGCTTCACGTCTTCGTCTAAAATGCAGCAAACGTCGGTCATTAAACACCGGATTATCACGCATGAAGGCCCTCGATCTATCCATAAGCGGCCCTATCGTGTGTCTCCTCGGGAGAAAGACGCTATTTAACAGCAAGTCAAGGAGATTGCTACCGATAGCGTCATTCAACCATCAAGCAGCCAATGGTCGTCTCCTGTCGTCCTCGCCAAAAAAGAAAGAACACTGCATTTCCTCGTTGACTACCGGCAGCTTAACAGTATGAAAAAGAAGGATGTATATCCGCTTCCACGCATCTACGACTCCCACGGCCGACTTCGCCGAGCCAAGTACTTCTACTCGATTGACTTTAGGAGTGGTTACTGGCAAATCGAAGCTGATAAGAGGAACCGTAACAAAACTGCCTTCGTGACACCAGATGGGCTATACGAATTCCGCGTCCTCATATTCGTGCTCTGCTGTGCTCCTGCCACCTTCCAGTGGATGATAGACACTGTGCTCACAGGTCTGAAGTGGCAGACATGCCTTGTTTATGTCGACGGCGTGGTAATCTTTTCGCTGACGTTCACGGAAGGCCTGCGCCGCGTGAGAACTGTCTTTGCAGCTGTTCGGTCTGCCAACCTTTCTCTCACGCCACAAAAGTGATACTTCGGGTTCACAAACTGAATTTCAGTTTCTTGCGCACATCGTGAGGGCTAGCGGCAACCGAGCTGACCCTGAGAAGCTTGCTGCCGTTGCTGCCTTTCCCGTCCCCGCCCACAAAAAAGCAGTCCGACGGCTTTTGCGGCTGTACTCCTATTTCGCCGCTTTATTAAAAATTTGTACAGATGGCTAGTCCTCTGAGTCTCCTGATTCGAGATTGCTGCATCATTTTCCTGTGGCACCGAGCAGAAGATGGCTTTCGATGAGTTTCGACGCCGGCTCCAGTCACCCCCGATGGTCCTACCTTGGACAGATTCGGACAGCCGCTCTGGATGAACATTTGTTTTATTTCAGTTAGCCCCTCAGATAATGACTGATGCGGGGTGTATAGTGCAAGCCGCACTTGGGCTTGCCCACATTATTCTCATAGGGGTCCGACGCAGGAAATTGGGAAGCCCTAGTCTAAGCTTTCTCAATCAATAATCATGCAGATAAATAAGTATTTATTTTATACATGTCTACAGTTTCTAAAGAGCAGCAATATTAATTTTACAATAATTCATAATAATCTAGCCTAAATGGCGTCATGTACATCTTGTTCACGCTATGGAGATGTGTGTTCTGAACAGTAATATTGTGCTGAAAGTTGCAGGCTGTCCACGCAACCACATAAGTAGCAACATTTAGCAATCAGTATATGTTAGTATTTTTAGCGCAATTTGCATCAGCGCGAGAACTAAAGCCATGTAATATTTTTAACCGACTAAAGATGGCAACAACTGTTATACAAATCCTCTATAATAGTAAGTTAGGGCAACATCTAATACAAATAGGGGTCGGAAAGAATGATTGCACAATTACGCGCACGCCTTCTAGCCCCATTACGGCCGATGTGAGACCTACAGCGGTTTTGTGTGGGCAGCCCCAATTGGGCTGGGTGTTGTTTGTGAACCTAAAGCCCACTTGCTGTTGACCGTCCCTTCAAATTCGCCACAAGGGAGCGATTTTGGTATCATGCGGGCCCTCCCGTTTCGAGCCTCATTACGGCTCATGTGGGATATAAAGCAGTTTTGTGTGGACAGTCCCAATTGGGCTGGGTGTTGTTTTGCGACCTAGAGCCCACCTGCGGTTACATGTGCCTTCAAAGTCCCCACAAGGGACTGATTTTGGTACCATGCAGGCACGCCCGCCTTCCAGCTTCATTACAGCCTCTGTGGGACCTAAAGCGGTTTAGCTAAGGCTGCCTCATTTGTGCTTCACGAAGGGTTGCCCAATTTGAGCTCCTAATCATATTTCACCTGCCCTCAAGTAACCTACAAGGGGCCAATTGGGGCAGCAAATAGGTATGTCCGTTTTTTGCCCCACTAAGGCCGATGTTGGTCCCACAAAGATTTAATGGGGGCGGCCTCAATTCGGGTCTATGAGGGCTTTCCTATAAAGAGCCCACATTTAGGTTGGATTGCCCTCAAATTTCCGACAAGGGACCTTTGTGGTCTGGATGCACAAATGTGCTCTGCATTACCCGAGCAACGCCGCTATGGGACACATGCCGGAGGAACAGAGGCAAGCCCAAATGGGGCTTGCCCCTTTTGCCCCATCGAGGACCGTTGCAGGTTTTATGATGGTTGCCTCAGCCCCACTTGCCTAAATCGGACCTACTCGGACCTCAGATTTTGTGCTACCTGGGACGTGACGTGGCAGCCATCCGGCGGGTACCTTGAGTGTACTGCCGACGGACAGCGGAAATCTGCTAGGACGTCGTTGGTGCTACCTCTGCTTAAACCTCCTGCCTGAGGTGTAGGTTCATGAAACTTCTCCATAGCTCGTACTTACACGTGCGTGGATCTCTTTGGGGTTGGCGGATTTGCGGAACAATCTCCCTTTGCTTCCTTTAAAGTCGTCTTTCCTCATTGTAGTTTGCCGGGCTATCACGAGGTGATGAAAGCGTAGATAGTTAACATTAGCATTAACTATCTAAAAATGGCGCGAGCGTAGCGGGAGCACGAGCGCTACGAAAGGAATCATCAATGTGCACGTGGAGAAAGCCAAGGCCTTCTGCAGCGAGAACTGGACGCAAACGGATGCATCCACGCGACACTCCACATTCGCTAGTGCGGCGAAGCTTGGCGGGAATGTTCTCGCCTGCTCATCCTGTCCGGCGCTGGTGTTTATCTTCTTCGGCGGGCAAACATTCGGCCAAACCCTCGCTGGTGAGTCGGACAAGTTAAATACAATACCATGTTTTATTTCTAGCTGTAATTGAGGGTATTGCACCAATAAATGCCGGTTTGTTGTCACGCGTTGTTCCTTTGTTCCCAGGAGCACAGGCCGTAGGGGTCGGCGTGCGCTCGACAGCGCACGCGATCACTGAGGGAATCTTGCAGTTTGGACTGCCAGCCGCGATTAAGCGGGGAAAATGTTTTATACTCCTGTTAAACCCCTCAAATTATACGCTCCGCGTAAAATTGAATATAAGTATTGTGTAGTAGCCTGTTAGAAGACTTCATCTGGTTAGGCTTTCCAGCGCAGCTTATCAGTGCCAGTGATACGTATCTCTCGGGCAGGTATTTGCTGAAGCCTGCACAGTTCTTGACATACAGCACAGAAACACTGCTGCACAGTTCTCTCTGGCTAATATCACAGAAAGCATCTACCGATACCTGAAAAGCGTTCGACTCTCACGGAGCGTCAAAATGACTCAGTCTCGTGTGGCTGAGATAGCCTTCGCCACAAAAAGCATGGTAAATAGGCCAACTAGCTTTACGCCACAGGCGGTTCTCCTCGATAGTGTGCTCCAATTTTTTATTCAGTATGTCCTTGCCCTGGGCTCTTAATTGCAAGATTCTAGTTATTCTAGATTCATACAAGATCTTTCCAGTAGTCTTGTAGCAACCTTGAAGAAACCCAGTTAGAATATGTACAGCAAAGGCATGCATCATCTACTGTCAAGCAAAGTGTTCGACCGCACCCACCACTATGTGATGCAGCAAAAGGGCTTGCAACCTTTTTTGCTCTATGATAGACCGACACTTCGTAGTAGTAAAATTCCTGTTTCGGCTCGCATATACACGTTTTTATGTGCGGGGTAGTCGAGAGACCGGGTCTGTGAGCGTTTCCGACCTCCGAATTCACCACGAGCGCGCAATGAGTAAGTAGAGGCACTCAGCGACCTGATATTTCAGGCACCTTGACCTTCGTCTGACTGGATCTTCCTAACGCTTGTGGATGTTTTAGAGCGGACACCTCGTCAGCAGCAGGAACGTTGTTTTGTACTTCTCCCTTCAGCTCCTTTCTGCCATTTTTGACGCCGCAGGATGTGCATCGCCTAGAGAGGGGGAGTTGTGGTGCCTCTGTGGCATTGTCTGGCGCTCCAAACTACGTGAGATCTCTTGAAAATCTTCCATATCTCTTAATGAATGCGCTAGCGGCGCAATCGCGCATGAGCGATTTGTTAATTGCACACGCGACAGGGCTCGGGGTCAGATACGGACGGCGGAAGCAGGGCACAGGGTTCTCTGAAGGAAGCCCCTTTGAGGCGTGAATACGCTGTCGGCAAGTGGCACGAAGGAGCCTGATGTGCACGGGCGGCGGCCTTGATAAAGACCAAAACTGAAGCTGTGCTTCATAAGACAGGTTAGGCGTTCCTGCTAGATTTGATGCCACGCCATAGATGACGTTCCTTGCACCGCTTCGAAGCCTTTGGGTACGTCGAGTCGCACTATTGGCGTCGCAGAGTTTCATATTGCCGCGCTAAAGCCCCGACTTGGTTCGGTATTAAGTTTGGCATTTCATTGTACCGAGTGTCGACCACGTGCGTCGCTGCACAGCAGCGCCCCATGTTGTACGCTTGTGAATGGCTTTTTGTTAATCCGGAACAAGCCCATATTTTTAGACAGACCGGAGTTGTCACTCGTCGGTTGAGGCCATGGTTGGCGGAGCCATTCTCTAAAAGGCGAGAACTTCAAATAAAGCGTCCTTTTCTAAACATCGACTGGGCTTGCAGCATGTGCGAGGCGTGTCTAAGTAATTGAAGGTTTGAAGGTTTATTTTCGCAACTGGTGTTGTTAGAACAGCCAAAGAAAAAACCGTATGGACAGCTTCAGAGGTCCTGGTTTGCTCTTAAAGTGCAGCATTGACGGCGGCGGAGTGCAGCATCAAACAAGTCTTGAGGAGAAAAAAAAAAAACCCGTATGTTCGGTACAAAGAATGAGACATGCACGTTTAATATGCAGTACATTGTACTTGTACAATGCAAAACAACACGAACATTTTGGGCAATTCTTTCAGATAAATATTGGATACATCTATATACTCGTAGCAGTACAACTGGTTAAGAAGTGTTGATAACGTATGCTGCAACATTTGTTTGCCATAGTTTGCCATAATTGGCCGTCTTGTACACGTTATGAAAATTTTGCAATTATTTTCTCTGAAACAAAAGTGATTACATTGATAAATTATAGACCGTTAATAGAAACGGATAATTCTGAAGCTGTAAATTAATATTATGGCTTTATTTTTTACTTTAGAGCCATATCCCAAACTCACTCACAGTGCAAGATACTGAAGCGTGTCTGTTGTGCTACATTGCTGACAAGTGGTTATATTCAATAAGAGGTGACGACATCACCAACTACACTGCAATCATTCTTTATTTATTTTTATTTATTTACAGACGTACTGCGAACCATGGTTAGGTCCAACCAGGTAGGGCACAATATATAGCAAAAAAACAAGCAGATAATATAATACAAAACTAAGCAATATACAGCATAAACGAACTTACAACGTAGAGTTTGCAATGTAGTAAAACCAAGACACTTACAAAAAACTTCGAGGTGCAAAGCAAGAAAAAAAAGAAAAATATATATATGTACACATATATATGTACACATATATATATACACATTATATACAGATGCAAATATATACGCATACATGCCGCCGGGGTGGCGCAGTGGTTACTGCGCTCGACTACTGTTCCCAAGGATGCGGGATCGAATCCCGGCCTAAGCAGCTGATTTTTTGATGGAGGCGAACGTTAAAGTGCACGTTAAAGAACCCCAGGTGGTTGAAATTTTCAGACAGAGTTCTCAACTACGGCGTCTCTCATAGCCTGAGTTTGTTTGGGACGTTAAACCCCACAAACCATACATACATACATACATACATACATACATACATACATACATACAT
>JAJIZL010027346.1:158180-220780 GCA_023969395.1 Amblyomma maculatum | reverse complement strand
CATACATACATACATACATACATACATACATACATACATACATACATACATACATACATACATACATACATACATACATACATACATACAAAAAGCGAGGAGCCTGCAGTCAATAAACCTTGTTCTTCAGAAATAGGCACGCCACAAAATTCAAGAACGCGAGCAGCTAGTTTATGAAGGTGACCACAAGCAGATCCACTCAACGATGGTGCGAGGAAAAGAAGAAAACTTATACAAGTTAGTTCGAGCAAAATAAGGAGAAAAATAATCTGTATAGTAGTATCGAGTGTTTCCGGCTGGTTGAGGAATGAAATATTGTGACGGGTCAAATCCTAGTTTGTTGGTTAGTAACAAGGAAAAGAATTCTGCACGAAAGTGTTTTCTCCGATCTTCAAGGCGTGGTATATCGCAAATTTGCATTAATTCCGAAGGAGAATCTGATTGAAAAAATTTAGAGAACACGAATCTCATTGATTTTTTTTACCCCTTTGCAAGCTTTTATATATTTGATGCAGTGTACGGATCCCACTACATCAAATATACACTACACTCTTCATGGGCTCCAAGATTACCCCGGAAGGAGACTGCAGCCATGAAATTAGGAGACGCCTGCTTCTGGGAAAGAGAGTCATGACTAGCCTTGACCGCCTAGTAAAGAGCAGATATATTAAAGTGCCGACCAAGGTCCGTATAACTCGTGCTATAGTCTTTTTAGTTGTGACGCATGATTGAGAGAGTAGGACTGTGAAGAAGGCTGACCGCCGAAGAATTGACGCGTTTGAATAGTGGTGCTGGCGGAGACTGCTGAGAGTTCCTTGGACGGCCAGAAGATCAAATTAGTCAATATTGTCGACCATAAACGCTGACTGCTCATTGGAGGGTCAAATTCTAAAGTTAAAGCTCAGCTACTTTGGTCATCTGATGTGAAGAGAGGAGTTGCTGGAGAAAGATTTGATGTTGGGAAAGGTTGAGGGTTACCGAAGAAGGGGTAGGCAGCGAACGCGATGGTATTGATGGCATCCTCGAGGCGCTGCAGATGAAGTTATGTGATCTTAGGCAGATAGTCAGAGATCGGAAAACGTGGCGTGATATGGTCCATAGGGTCACGAAGAGTCGGACACGACTGAACGACTGAAGTGAACTGAACGGATCCCACACTATGCACACATACTTAGGCTTAGGCCAAATTAAAGAAAGATAGCTAAGAAGTTTTACATCAGATGGAGAATTTCGGAGCTTAAGCCTGAGGAAACAGTTTTCTAATGCTGCTCTGCAAATATTGTCAATAAGTGTATTTCAGGGTAGGTCACGTGTAATTTTCACGCCTAGATATTTTACAGCAGTTACTTCCATCAGCTCAGCAGACCCAAGTGTATAAGTATATTTTATGGCATGCTTATTACGTGTTATGCGGATAGAAACAGTTTTCTCCTGATTTAGCGCCATGCCCCAACGGTTGCACCAGTTTACAAAATTGCCAAGGGTAGTATTCAGGTCGTTTTGGTGTTGAGTATTAGAGATTTTCCGAAATGATATGCACTCATCTGCATACAGCCGGATGTGGACACCAGTGGACACTTCATCTACGATGTCATTAATATATAACAACAAGAGTAATGAGCCCAGGACGCTTCCCAGGGGCACACCGGACGTGACGGGAAGAGAGCCCGACTGATGCCCGCCAAGAGCAACGTATTGCTGTCGGTTAGTGAGATAGTCCCATATCCATTAAATTAAGATTTGTGGAAGACCAATCCATTGTAATTTGGTTATTAGCCTATTATGGGGAACTATATCACAAACTTTGCTAAAGTCTAAAAATATTGCGTCAATTTGGCCGTTATAGTCCAGAACTCAAGCAAAAGGCTGGACAACTGATACAAGTTGCATCACAGTAGAATATCTTTCATGAAAGCCGTGTCGGCAGTTAGCGAGTATAGAATTATGTTCTAAAATGTCATGAATTCGAGTGGAAATAAGATGTTCCATAAGTTTGCTACACGATGAAAGTAATGAAATGGGACGATAGTTTTTTAATACCAGGTGGTCGCCTTGCTTAAAAATGGGTATTACTTGCGCTGTCCTTTAGTCACCCGGTACTTTTCCTGTCAATACAGATGTGCAAAAAATCATGACGAGAAACTTGGCAAGTTGCTCAGCATATGTTCGAAGGAACATGTTTGGTACATCGTCAGATCCAGGGGAGGTTTTAGTTTTTAAGTTTAAGAGCAAAGAATATACACCGTACAAGTTTTGCAGTTCACCTCAGACGGATGCGCGCAAGCGGGGCTCAGCGTGGGTGGCTCCGAGAAAGGAAAAACACTACGGAAGTATATGTTAAAAAAGTGAGCGAAAGCCCTTTGGTCACTGATAATTTTATTATCAACTCCTACTTCAGATTTATAAAGAAGTTTGGCAGAGTTGTTTTGAAGTAGAAATCTTCCGATCTGTGTACCGCTTTTGCGAGGGCAATTTTAAGTTCAAAAATCAAGTTATATTGCAAACGTGTCTTGTTTAGTCGATTTATTTTTTGTTTTAGATGAATAATCTTCCGATTCATGCAGGGAATGACTTTATTAGTCTTTTTTTTCTTTTCGTGGGCACAAATGTGTCCATACAATAATGACATATTTCTTTAAACTCATTCCAAAGGGCATAGGCATCCTTTCCATCAAAGTGGATAAGAGATGTTTCTAAGTGGTGTATTATGTGGGCGTCATCGGCGCATGCGTAGTCTTTGTATGTCCGCATTTGCTGCTGTTTTGGCGCGCCGTGTTTATGAACTGGTATTGAAAAGCTCACGAGATTGTGATCAGAAAGCCCTTGCTCAACCGATACAGTTGAATGAGAAAATGCGCGAGGTATAAATGCCAAGTCTAAAATGGAACTAGCGGTGCTCGGTACGCGGGTAGGCTGGCGAACTATCTGAGCAAAGTCGTGTATGAACATGATACTGTAAACTGCATTCACATGCTTATTGTACCCTGTGCATTGTTCAAGGCTCTCCCAGTCAATACTTGGAAGATTCAGATCGCCCATCAATAGTACTTAACATTTATTGTATTTTCACGTATGCATCTCTAACATAATGAGATAGTCACTGGTGGCATCAGGGGGCCTGCAGAGAGCGTACAGAATAAATCCATGACCCCAGCATGACAGTCTCAAACGCCGGCACGGAAGAGCAGGAACATCTTCAACTAAGGTGGCTCTTATTTGTTTTTTGACTTTTACGGCCACGCCACCACCTCTTGAGGGCCTGTCTTTTCTGAACACTTTGTAGGAAGATGGAAAAATCGCATCTTTGCTGATATGCAGCCAGGTCTCAGTTATAATAGATATGTGAGGACTGTATTCAAGCAATAGGATTTCAAGTTCATCGGTTTTATTTACAACACTTCGAGCTAAGTGTAAGCTCTAAAGTTTAGGGCTATATTATACTGTACAAACCTGATGAACCCACTAGTAGTTCAGTTATGTTTAAATTCCGGTTTCTACATCCTCTATGAAGCGTGACGCTTTATTTTCTGTGCTGTGAAGAATAGCTGCAACTATGACCGCTGAAAAGCTGGAAAAACTATTCTGTACATCATTTCTTGTGAATCTACGTAACGTCTGGTGCGGCAACATAGCAAGGCCGATTCGCGTCTTCATTCAAGAGCTGGTGGAGCTCCTGACGCAGTCGGCACTATCGTGCAGCCGGAAAACTTGAATCAACTACATTATCTGTGACACTTCACCCCTCTAACATTTTATTGCAAAGAAGTAATTGATTATCACTAATTGATTGCAGAAAAAAAAGCATTTCAATTACCTGAAATGTTAAAATTAAAGCAGTTATGAATTCATCACAAACTTACATCGAAGTGTAGTTAAAGTTTAGCCAATTACGAACGGACCTACTAAAGTAATAATGTGATGACATCTCCCTCGGGAAAGGTTGTTCACCTGGAGGAAAAGGCGACAGGTACATAAAAGTATTAAAAAGAGGCATTCAGTGGCCTATGCCTTTATTTCAGTTTCATGGATACGCAGTTATTCTGTAGCTTGCATCAATTCTGTAATTTCAGCCACCCGTCGGAGGCAGCTACATACAGCGCCGCCATGGTCTTCTCCAGGGCCGGCATGTAAGTTGTCTCAATAGCGACGGTGATTTCCTTCTCAACTAGGGATACAATCTCTTTCTGGAATTCGTTGAAGACGAGGTTGTGGAGGTACATGGATACCTTGATGGGTATCAACTTTGTTTTCAGATTCAAAGTGCGGTAGCCGTACTTTGTACCTGCGCAGAGGCAATCACAGAAGCTCGGTTAGGATGGGGCACCTCTGGGATGTCCCCATTTTATTTAGTTACTAGAGCAAATCAGAGTGATCATACCCGGGGACACAAAAACAAAACAATCAACATTTCCGCACATTGAAATGATCTAACTTTGTGTATTAGTCAGCTTAATCCAAGCTTTTAATTATTCGCTGTCAGCACAACTTAGGTTTAATAAGCATCGAAAAATGGTTGCCAGTACAAGATATCGTCATCTGAAAGAAAATTATAAACGCAACTTTTCGCATAGCGTGAACTTCCCGAATAAAAATTGGTTATGCGCAGATTGCCTTGCGGCAGGCTCGTAAATGTTTCATATTTCCATTCTTGCATTCATGAAAAATGTTCTTATTTACTTTTTATGGAGGTCTCATCTAGTCGGTGCGAGGAAAAAAAATCCTAATTGGAGTATTTCACTTCATATCATAAAACTCAATATTTTCCATAAATGTTCCCTTATTACCCTATTCCACTGTTGTAACATTTAAACATAAAAAAGTAAACTTGTTTCTTAAATAACGTATGCGATTTCGCGAAAAAGGATGCTGCAAACGAGGCATTCACGGTGAAGATAACACTCTATATCAACCATTGCTAGTGATGGCACTTTTGTAGTAAAACAAGTGCGAATATGAGGTAAAAACGTTTTGTGGTAAAATGAAAACAACTTGCATGTTGGTATTTTATCGTTACAAGGCAATAATGCAGGCGAGGAATCAGTTGCAACAAATGTTTTCACTACGGTCGGAAAAAAATTCCATTTCCCTCTTTTCTGATGTCAAATAGCGTTACTTAATAGTAATAAATACCTTACGCAATGCAGTACTTGTTACCAAAAGAGATGGAGAGGCATGCGGGCACCCTAATATTCCAAGTTTAAACGCTCAAGGTTGCAACGAAAGAGGCCTTCAAGCCTCTTCCTCAACGCGAAACATTCATTCACAGTAGTAGCAAACAAATGTATATTAAATGACTTCCTCCCTAAAAGGTACAGCCCCCTCCAAAGTTTACGACCCAGAGAATTTGTTCCTAATTGGTTTAGCGGGGCGCCATATAACAACTGGCAGTCCAAGATTGGGAGTATTGGGGGAACTATGCACTTGCTGATGGGAATGAATACTTTATTTTTACCTAATAAATAGGAAGCAAGAAACCAGACTTGTGGAATTCCTGAGCCCCAAAGCACCCACTGTCCCGGTCACCACCGCCTGTTGAAAGTCACGGCTACAATTGCGTACCAGTGCTTCTACTGCTCCTTGGTGTGGCTATTAGAGGGTGTGATAGACATTTGTGGGCATACCCAAGGAGTGTTGGTCAGGCTTGCGGGTTCTTAGTGAAGTTACGCTCGTTTGTGTAGCGAGCGAGGTAGAATTAGGCGCACATACTGGGATGGGAGCATACACATGCTGGTCTGCTGGGGACGCCAGGCATACTTCCCGACCATGACAACGTCTCACCATTCGTGTGGGTATCTGCTGCGGGTCCTTCGGTACGCTTGTCTTATTTCGCACTAGTTGTGGAGCGTATCCTTGCGGAAAATCCTAACATTTCTTCCCGACTTTGCCCGATAGGCTCGTTCTCGGTCGGCTTTAAGAGTGACAGTGTTGGCCGCTAGGCAGGAGCAAGTCCAGCCAATATGATAATAAAAAATAGACACCCCAGAAGAAACAGAGACAAGACATGCTGATTTAGCCTCTGTGATAGAGCTTGAAACCATGTACCTACTATCTTCCCAGAGTGCATTAGTCGCCAGTACAATGGTAACAGAATGGGAATTTCGTCTTTGCATTAAGAAGCTCTGCGCAGGGCCAGAGGTACAACCACAGGAGTAGTTGTTACAGCACCTTTGGACTCGCGTATAATAGTGATGGCGTTGGTTTTGGAGAGGGAAATCGCGAGAACTGTCTCCTTGGCCCCTTCAGTGTAGAGTTTTTGCAGTGTAGAACAAACGTTTCACGCCTGTGAGCCCTGCTGTCACTTCAGGATAAACGAAGTGATCCACTGCGTTCGTTCCTACGGGATTCGCGCTGGTTGGGTCAGTACAGTTCTTCGACGTTTTTTTTTTTTACTGGAGGCTGGAGATGAGGCAGAGGGCGATTATGGTATTGGTTCTCGGCATAGCAGTGGGAGCTAGCTGATTTCGCAGAACGCATTAACTGGCGAATCATGAATAGCTGCTTGAGCAAACAGAAAAACCAGAATTTCTTTTGAATTCATATAAAAATGATTTAGGACAGATTGTATCTACAGCAGAATATAGCTGACGACAGAACTTTATATTTGTCGGACACTTGAGCAAATGATTTTGTCAAAAAGAGTCAAAAGCATGCTGGGCAAACTTAACTCGTGGTCTGAAAAAAAAAATTCCTAGCTAAAATGTGAAATGTGTTGTATATGCAGATTTATTCCAGTTGTAATAAAATAGAAATAAGTAATGTAAAAACACTCCGCATTAAGAAAATGGAGGGCAGCCTAGGTCGCATGTAGGCATACAAAGCAGTTTAAAGTGCACGAAACCCACATGGAGAAATCTTGTAATCTATTATGCTATGTTTGAATGTTTGGTTACATGCTCATATTTGGTTTAGCCTGCAACGACACGAACCAACAAACAAATATTCAGAAAGTTTTCACATTACAAAATAAATGCAGTGATTTCAATAGCAGGCGCTAATATTTAGCATCTAAATGATCACTTTATGAATACAAGGGTCATCCATTCTTAGTGTCTGTCTCAGCTGTATAAATCTCAAATAAGCAGTGACAAGATTTCTAATTGACTTTGCTAATATATGTGAAAATACCGTTCTTTGGTATACAAGACAATACACATAATAAAAATGTCCACGCACAAAGTGCAGAATTTAAAGGTTAAGATATGTATTACCATCGTTTCTGAACAGATGCTTTTGCATTAATCAATCTATTCTCTCCGACAAATATAACAGCATCTGAAATATGTCCCTACAAAACAATGGATAGTATGCAACTGTAAAATAGATGTGATTAATTTAGAAGGGCGATTAGGAGGGCTAGTTGGTTCGGCATGGTGATGGAACGGCGCGAACGGCGGGACACAACCGTGTGCATCCTTTTTTCGCGTTGTTGCGTCCCGTTCCTTTCTCTGTTACATCACCGTTATTATACTCCTCTCCTTAGTCTACGTGCACACATACTATGCTGTTTATCTTTTAAGAAGACATTGTACATATGTGTTGTTTTGTGTATTTTCTTAGTTTTTGTTTATATGTTATCTGCCACCCCGTGTCAAACTGCCGTTTTCCTCAGTCACTGTACATCAATGAAACAAACGAAACAGAACTGATATGAAAAGCCTTCGCTAGGAGATTAAACATGAAATTGACTTCCATCTGAGTTCTAACATCGCCATTGTGCAGGGTGTAGAGGTAATTGTAAATGCACGATGCGGTGACCACAGGATGATAAGGCATCAAATTTGCCTATATTTGAGGAAGCTCGTCGCAGATTAGTAAGGAAGAAGTCCATCAAATGCTTAGCGATCAGAGTGAGCGCAGATGATTCAGGATCTCGCTAAAAAACAGATGTGCCACTTTGACAAGCGAAAACTACCACTGTGTAGGAGCAATGACCGATACGTTCAATGATGTCCTTACTGCGTGCGAGGTATAAGTAGGCGGTAGGAAGTTACAAAGGATAGAGGAAATTATTTATTCAGGTAAAAGATGTCATTACAAAATTCTAAAGTCTGGAGGCCTGCAACCAGATAGGATAAAACTGGAATATATATTAACGCTAATCAGTAGGTGTATAGTGTTCGGCGTGTATAGGTGTTCGGAGTTAGTTGTATAGCATGGAGAAACAACCGTGACACAAAAAACGGTGGTAGTCTTAAGCGGTGAGGGGGAGCTTGAGCGCAGCCCAAAACCAGATCTATGATCTAAGAGAGAAGACGGCTAGTGTACCAGTGCCATCAGTAAGGACAGAAAATCAAAGTAGCCGAGTTCTGTACACCCCTATACAGTAGCCGAAAATTGTCCAGGTAACGAAGGACAAGGTTAACAAAGCAATACAAGCTAAGAACAGGAGAAAGCAGCTGGGGAGGATTAGGTAACAGTAGATTTGTTGAAGGATGGTGGTGATATCGTGCAAGAAAAACTAGCCCCACTGTACACGCAATGCTAGATGGCGTCGACGGTATGGATATCTTGTAAGAACGCTAACAGTTTAATGCATCAAAAAGGACGTAAACATTAAAAGCCAATCAGCTTACTAAAACTTACGTACAATGTATCTTAATTCTATTCACCTGTCCTGATTCTATTGGCAGTCACTAAGGTAATCGCTAATACACTCAGGGCAACCTTAGCCTTCAATCAACCAAAGGCCAAGCAGATTTTCGAAAATGGTATTCTACCACCCACCATATCTATGCTGTTAACTAGATGATAGAACAATGCTCGCAATATACCCTTGCGCTGTGCATCGCATTTAATCATTATTCGAAAGCATTTGTCTGAATCGAAAGATTCGCTGTCATGCAGATATCATTGCGAAGCCAGGGTGTAGATGAGCCACTATATAAAAGCAATGAACGATATCTATGGCGGCTGCGCAGCAACGATAGATCTCTATAACGGAAGCAATGAAATTTCCATGAGGAAAGTTTTATGCAAGCGCAAGGAGACACGATCTTCTCATTACTTTTCTCAGCTTGCTTAGAAGACGTACTCAGAACATATTCAGAATTATTTAGAAAAAAGAGCTAGGGATAAAGTTTTAAATAACTCAGCAACCGCGTTGCGTCCATCAGACTGCCTGCTGCAATAAACGACTCATGGCCTCGACAAGAAAACTATAAGGTGGGCCCAAAATTAATATGATCAAGGCTCAGGTAATGTTGAACAGCCTTGGATTTTAGGCTAATATGGCTATTTAAGACAGGTAGTTCCTGCACGTTCTGACCATAAGTGGAATGACCATAATAATTTGATTAGGAAGTGTGCATTCGGCAGGTACTCAAAGATTATGACTAGCAGCTTAGTGGTATCTCTCATTACGAAAGCATTAACATTTGCAGTTTACCTGTTTACAATTTAAGGATGAAGCGCGGAGGATAGTGAAAAGGGTTCTACTTAGTTGAGTACAAACCACAGTGTAGTACAAACAGCGAGTGACTGAATAAAAAATGGTGACTGTAACGTTAACAGATAAGAAGCGTGGAGAGCGGAAAAGAGAAGTAACCCCAGTTAATGACATGTCAGTGGAGATCAAGATGAAGAAATGGGCATGGGCAGCACATTTTGTGCGACGAGAGGGCAACCGATGGGCGTGAAGGATAAAAAATTGGATTCCACTGAAAGGAAAATCACCAGGGGGTGGCAGAAAGGTGGGCTAATGAGGTTAAAAAACTTGCAGGGTCAAGTGGATGAATCTAGCGCATGACAGGGTAGAGTGGAGGAATATGGAAAATACATTTGCCCTACAGTCGGTGTAGCCCATCTGAAGAAGACAATGTCCGCCACTTTTCAAAAGACTACGATCGGCGCTGATCCGACATAAGGCGCGCCGTCATGCTCAGATGCTATCCGTTCGGGCTGTATAGCTTCGATGGGAACTAGACAATACGAAGGGAGCACATATAGTCCCTAACGCTAAGAATGCTTTAGGAAACCCTTTCTGTTTAATGTAAAACACAGAAGAAATTATAGAGGTAACTGACTTGAAAGTTTTAGGAAAATTCTCCACAGAGATGCCTGTGCTTGTATACCAACCCACCGACCCCGACTGACGCTTCCTTTACACTGCCACTCAGCTACGACGGCGACAGTTGTTCATCCTTCTACTCTCAAAGTACTTATGTGACCTGCAATCTTTCCTGGAGAGTGTTCACCTGCACCCGACCCGTCCAGAGTGGCGGAGGTGAAACTTCCTTTGTTACTGAGAATGGCATTCAGTTCAGTTCAGGCGTTCAGTCGTGTCCGACTCTTCGTGACCCTATGGACCATGTCACGCCACGCTTTCCGGTCTCTCACTATCTTCTTAACATCACATAGCTTCATCGGCAATGCCTCGAGAATGCCATCTAACCATCGCGTTCGCTGCCTACCCCTTCTCCGGCGACCCTCAACCTTTCCCAACATTAAATCTTTCTCCAGCGACTCCTCTCTTCTCATCAGATGACCAAAGTAGCTGAGCTTTAACTTTAGAATTTGACCCTCCAATGAGCAGTCAGGGTTTATGGTCGACAATATCGACTGATTTGATCTTCTGGCAGTCCAAGGAACTCTTAAGAGTCTTCGCCAGCACCACAATTCAAACGCGTCAATTCTTCGGCGGTCAGCCTTTTTCACAGTCCAACTCTCGCATCCATACATCACAACTGGAAAGACCATAGCACGGGTTATACGGATCTTGGTTGGCAGACTAATGTCTCTGCTCTTTACTAGGCGGTCAAGGCTAACCATTGCTCTCTTTCCCAGAAGCAGGCGTCTCCTAATTTCATGGCTGCAGTCTCCTTCCGAGGTAATCTTGGCGCCCAAGAACAGAAAATCTGTCACAGCTTCCACTTCTTGTCCATTGATGCTCCAGGACTTGATAGGGCAAGTCGCCATGACCTTCGTCTTTTTAATGTTCAGTTTAAGCCCAAACTTCTCACTCTCTTCTTGTACGCGCATCAGAAGTCTCTTGAGTTCCACTTCACTTTCTGCCATTAAAGTGGTATCATCCGCATATCTAAGGTTGTTGATACGTTTTCCAGAAATCTTCACTCCAGCTGAAGACTCGTCCAGACCGGCCTTCCTCATGATGCACTCTGCATATAGGTTAAATAGGCAGGGCGACAGAATGGCATATAGCATGATATAAGCAAACAGTGTAGGTCTGCGGTAACCCTCTTATGCTATGACATGAAGATTGCCTAATTCAAGGCTCTCGCTAGGCTAGTTGCAAACAGCCCTACTGAAAAATCAAAAGTTCTACGGGGCAATAACCTCATAAAATACCACATAATCGCATATACTCTCATACAGTGCACATTATTATCATAAAATATCGTACATAATTTATGATAATGTACAAGAAACTATGAGACCTTATGCAATTATATGCGACTTGTATGTGATTTTTTATGTGAATTAAGTGAGATTGTGTGAGAAAACGGGAGGTTATTGCCTCAGACAATTTTTTCAGTAGGGAAATGCAGGGAAATGTCTTATGATATATAGAAATGATTCCTACAGCCATTGGCACGAGGAAAGCTTAGGGAAATTTTTAGTAAGTGTTAAATAATATTCGAATAGTGAAGATGTTTGATAAGAAAGTGAAAGAAAACTTATGCCTCCGGTGGGATACGAAACCACGACCTCCGATTTGTGAGTGCGAAGCTGTGATCCTCGCATGGTATGATATTAGAGGGTGGGATAAAACACACGAGCTTGGCATCTGTCTCATCGGTGAGACCTGTACTCTGGAAACCTAAACATGTATATAGTGGTTCTGTATATAGTGCTAAAATTGGACAGATCAGTCTGATATGGAGCTCAAACCAGACAAACCATGTCAGGTTTGACCAACCCTGCTCAGACGGATGCACCGTGTGGTGCTTTGTGGGCGGCGAAGCACGTGCATATGCATGAAAGTATTTTTTATACATCCTTAGTGAGAAAAACTAATCAGAAAATGTTCTGTTAACACAACTAAACTGCTTTGTGGTTTTTGAGGGTGAATCTATTGCGACAACAGAAATTTCTACAACCTTGTAATTATTTGTTGTCACAAAAAAGGTACTTAAGGCCTGTACATTGCCAAAACCTACTGCGGAAAATACTACGCAACTACAGGAAAGTACACTATACTTCTGAAAATTCTGCATTGTCACAGCACTACCGAATATTTTGTCGTGTTATTGACACCCTTCTGCAACGCGTTTAGACTATGCTATAAGAATATTTTGGACAAATTAGGTACGTGCGTTACTGTACAATTTCGCTTTTAATTAAAGGCATTCCCAAGAAAACATTTCAATTTCAGGGGCATCATTTCAAGAATTATTGCAATATATTTTAAATCTAGATTCAGCCTATGTCAAGGTTGTTTCGTTACAAAATATATTACTTTGAAAAAGTGAACATTGTAGTGAAATGTTTGTTTTCATTCACATTTTTCCGCTACGTATTTCTGTGTTATGTATTTGGCTATGTATTCCCGTATTCCAAAACTATGCACTATATACATCAGTCAGTTTTGTGCATTTTGAATTTCTGACCTCCTATGTTTTTATGTTTATAATCGGTTGTATAGCTGCTTACAAAATTTTAACAACTGTAATGTTACTACAAAGGGGAAGGGGGATTACATGGGGCTCTGTCAATCTGCCGCAAGACAGTTTTTACTCCAGGCTTCCGCCACCTTGTAAACGTAGATGATAATTAAAGGTCATTATAATTATTATAACTAAGTCATAAAAATGACGCAGCAAAAATCATTTTCAAGCCGCGGATCGACGATGTAACCGCTGTATAAAGGCGCCACGCCAAAACCGGTGGAAAAGGGAATTTTCTGCCTTTAGGGCCTCTGCGCATTCTTTTTTTTTTTCCTTTACATAGGTAGGGCGGTTACCGCGGCTAACGGAATGTTCGGATTTTACTTTGTGGTCCTTGCTGTGATGCCGATCGGGTAACATCAGTGGCATATGCGGAGAGAAATTGAGGCGCCTCTACGTGCATTTGTTGTAAATTAACGAATAGCCCTGGGGCACCGAAATTTTTTCGTTGTAGTGGCGAATACATTATGGCATTGTGTTGTCTGCGGAGGCGTTCGAAATTCTTAAGACAAATAAAAAGACGGTTGACCATACGAGATCCTTTATATAGAAGCCGTTTTCAAAATTCCAGAACCTTTCTACTTTCGATTGCAATGTTTCCATTAATACATGCTTATAGTTTACCCCGATATTTAACGGATCACTTCTTACTGACTTATTCATGCGCATAATAGAATGAAGAGTGTTGACGCGAAAGCTTTCTCTTAAAGCAAATAAAAAAACAGCGTACATCCTGCAAATATTCTTGGCAGTTGTATTCCTCTCTTTACATCGCAATGTACTCCAAACTCTTTTACGTATATCAGAACGACGTCTTAGCATTCTACCCAGATGAATGTGATGGGAAATGAACAGGGCAGTTTCATTTATTACACCATACGCATTTAACCGCATCATGTAATCTAGCTACTCACAAAAGTTAAAGACGGCAATAAAACACAGAAAGAAGACACGGCTCCTAGTTTGCATTGCGCCACTAAAATACAATTAAGATGCGCTAGGCGGTTCTGTCCATGTTTGCGACTAGTCACCCAAGTTCGCTGTTTCTGTCAACCCGGCCACGTCGTGATGGTGTCCCGGGACGTCACAAAAGTCACCGAAATATAAAGCGGCCCTATCGCCTGCCAACTACCAACTGCCAGAGATGTCGGCGCGACGTAACGGGTTTTCCACACGCATTTAGTGTCAGCGCCCTAACTGCAAAACGTAGAAAGAGAAAAGGGATAATGTTCTTGAGGATCACACGAACAAGGCTAATACCGCTGACCTAATGATATATTGAGTGGCGTGCATGTTAGACCTACATTTAGTGCAGTTGCCGAAGAACCAATCGATGCAGGTGTGCGTGCTACCCTCGTTGACGAGCACTTCAGCGGGCACCGTCCTGGTCTTGCCGTCGACGATCGCCTCGACGTCGTACTTGGCAATTAAGCCACGCATGTTCAAGGAGCAGCAGAGTCGAAGGTGGGGAATGAGCTCGTTTCTTTCGTCCACTAAGTCGCAACTGCCTATTCGCCGCACCTGCGAAGAAAAAGCGAAGTCCAAGCACTTTTATTGAGTCCTACGTTGAGTGCCGGATTGGTTCCAGAAGAGAGAAGTATATACAGTCGCCTCGATGCTGTGAAGGGCGCTGCACTTATTCCGACCGCATGGAGCTTAGCAACTAGCGTAGTCATCGCGATCAACAGTGAAGAGTTATTTATCTGCGACAGAATATGGCGTTCTCTAATGTATGTCGAGCGGTACATTATCAAGAAGTAAGTGAAATGATTGGGCTACTTCAGCTGGTTAAAAAAGCAGGGGTAAAGGGCATATTGACTGCAAGTTTAAACCATTTACTCGGTTGGATTAAAAGCCGCGTTTGCAGACTTCTTTTCAGATTTTTTTTGCATGATGCACTTTGCTATTTACTAATTATTCTTTTAATTTATGCTCTCATTATCCCGCACAGGCTAATTTTGTGGAAGAATGATGACCAAAATATCTATGAAGTCTCGCTTTAAGCATGCGGTCACTGACGTACCTGCGCAGCCCAGGGAAAGAATCTCTTACCAATCCTCTATCGGTCCTGCAAGGTTCTATTCCTATCTCAGCCATCGAATTGAAAAGAGAGCGGTGATTTCTGAGCTGCCTCCACGTCATAGACATGCTCGCGTGACGTTTTGCGGCAAGCCTACAATCAATACAGGGGTGTGAATTTCAAACTGTCAGTTGCCAGAGTCTGCTCGTAGCCGTACCGCTCAAGTCACCGATAAGCCGAATTTTCTGAAGAACATGACCTGAACGCGACGTTGACGGGACATCACTTACGTTTTACATTTAAATTTATTATGTGTCATCTTTATTCGCAACCGTCGGCCAGTCACCTTGCAGATAATCGATCAGTAAATCTTGCTCGCCACTCTCCTAATCATAAAAATTTTATTTTATGCTTCTATTTTCTCCTAGAGGCTCACTAGCACACCGCAGTAAGCTGCCCAGTTAAGTGAAATACCATATGGCACGTTTGTGTGGTGGGCTTAATCACCTTAATCAAACGGCACGAATGTGCCTACGTGTCTAATTATAAACCCTTGTTTACAAACTCCCATTCGACCCTCCCGTGCTAAATGAGCAACGAGATTTTAAGCTTCTTATCGACTTTTAGGCATTGTGGGATCTCTTAGCTCTGCACACCCCAGAATCAAATCACTGCGCGGCCGTGTTCTCTGGCAACGTCAAAAACCAACAATAATGCCACTAGTTAGTTTAGACTCGCTACGCCGACGCCAGATTTTTGTGGAGAACGTTCACGAGGCTGTCACGTTGAAACCTCTATCTGCAGCATGTATTTTCCATGTAAGGCATAATGGAATGTTGAAACTTCTCAGAACCCACAGACCCCACTGAATGTATAGACAGAACTATGAAAAAGCAAATCATGCCGCGGTGGCCCAGTAAGCTAGAGGGCCTGCCTGCTGATCCGAAGGACGCGGGATGCAATCCCGGCAGCGGCGGCCGCTTTTTGGTTGAGACGAAAAGAAAGGCTCCCGTGCGCTGTTTGATGTCACTGCACGTTAAAGAACCGCAGGTGATGGACATTTCTGCAGCCCTCCATTACGGCGTCATGGCCTGAGTCCCTTTAGGACGTTAAACCCCAGAAAAAAAATTAATCCGATATCTTCAGGAGTGGCGGGTCCGCACCCTTCGGCGTAAGTTGACGAGGGATCCATTTTCCAGATGAAACTCGACAAATCCAGAAAATCCATCCTTGTAATCCACGTCAAACGAGATGTTCTCCAGAGGAATCTTTTCAATGCCAACTTTTCGCAGCGACCAGTCAACGACGTAGTCGTTGCGCCAGGATTTCGCAGAAGTGGACGCTGCACAGAACACCAAAACCACATTTTGAACAAGCTCACTCATTTCAAATAAACCAAGAAGAAACAAATATCGTGAGGATAGTTTTGTTATCTCTTGTTTTTTTTTTGCTTTTTTTTTAGAATCGTTATAGTGTTGTAAGCGTACTACACCAGGCTAAATCAGGAAAAGTGATTGAAGTCTAGATTTCTTTTCGTAGAGAAAAAATATACAGCTCTTTAACCTTGTTGAAGACATTTATTACGAATGAAATTCACAGTGAGCCATTTGTCTTGCGAGTGGGCGCTATCCTCTGTAACAACAGCTCCTACAGCAACGTTCTTCTATTGCTCATTTTTTTACGGCTGCTGCTACTGCTCTCGTTTGTACAGTTATGCTACTGCTATCAGGGCATACATGCTAAACTGAAAATTTGGAGTAAATAACCTTTGTCGTGGGATATAATAACTGTAGTAAGCTGTGAGCCAACGCCAGCCAAAAATGTTTCATAGGGGCTGCCTCAGTTTACTAAACTACCCTTACTCTCACTTATACCATCCACAAGTAATGTACGAAAAACTGTGTTCAAGGAAAGGCAGTCTGATCTTACAAGGCACTTAGTCGAATTGAGTATTTCCTTCATCCTTAATTTCGGTGCTGAGCTTTCCGATCTACTGCGCATCGACGGAGGTTGATGAAGGCGGTGACATGCAAAGCGCCGTCTTGAAACTAACAGTTAAGCATGCTGGATGTTTGAGTGGTGCGATGAAAGAGCGCGCGTTCTTTATCTATCGCATCATTACGAAAAACAACGAAAACTAGAAAGAGGCAATAGGAAAAACAAAGTGTTAGTGAGTTGGAATATGGGAGGCACAGAGAGTCTAAAACAATGATTCTTGCTTAGAGATGGAAAATACCGCGGTGCGACTGTCAAGGCGCCTGCCAAGAAACTGTCTTGCGAGGGAACCTCTCCCTACCTGTGCGCTATGCGATCGAAATAGATATGTTAGCAAAGAGAAGCATAAATATTTTGTTATTATGAAAAAGTTACAAGCAATAAGGGCATCAGAAACGTTGAACATTTTTGATATAGTTGAATTGGTAAGCGAGAAATCAACTAAAGTGAACAGCTTTCACAACAATATTGCACCGATAATGCCTGTTTTTGATGGGGACAGCAACACTGAGCTTTTGAAAATGGGGACTAAAGATTGCGCGGAGAAATAAGAAATAAACGTATAGACCAGTCAGCGCATGCCAATACTGCCTACTACTGGCAAAGGTTGTCGGTTCTCGACAATGTGTCGAGCCGTATATCTTCAACCGTCCTGTTTAATGTTCATTACAGATACAAAAACATGATGGATGCCATTCATCGATTCTGATGCAAACATATTTTCTTTTGGCAGATGAAGTAACGGTAGTGTGCGTTGGTGAACGGATGGTGTGTATTAATAGTCTAAATGTGGAGCTCAGCGAAATCACAGAAAGAGAAATAACTTGGCTAAAGTGTTAGGCTTTTTGGTATAGAGACTATTTAGACGCGTTTGAATAATTTGGACAGCATTTCTTTGACATATTTCTTGGCATATTCCTTTGCAAAAGCCGCATAGGCGGGTCGCGAATAGATGCGTGACACCTGAATTAAAATTCTAACAAAATTGAAATATGTTGGTGGAAAAAGACAGGAGAATCTGAGTTACAATAGGATGTGAATTTGGACAGAAGGACGGATAAAAGAAATTCCTTTCGCGTCATCTTGTTTGATCGTCTCTGCCTTTTGATTCCTAATACCGGAGGCTACGCCAGCTACGCTACGGCGCGAGCGTCCACCCGATCACCCGTACTCTCTGACGGGTGCAAATAAAGGGCCTTCTCTCTCTTTCTTAACAAGGGAGCCAAACAGGCCTTCTTGGTTGCTGCACATCATGATTTTTATTAATTCAATAAAGGAACTCATTCGTCACTCAATATTATATTCAAAACTGCTTTTTTTGGTCGCGAGTGTCCCCTTAACGTCATCTCGGATCGCGAACATAGGCAAAAAGCATGGTGCTCACCGGCAAGCAGAAGCAAAGCCCACACTTGAAGGAACATTCTGGCTATCTGAAAACGAGAGAGAGATTCGTATTGGCAACATTTTAGGCGACAATTGCGGCAGCACGTTAGGAGAGCACTTGAGGATGGTGCAACTTCAAGGCAGTAGACAACCAAAGTTATTTTCGACAAGGTAAGGCTACTAACAAATGTGTCTTGATAACGAATAGCAAACATGATGCAAATGATATTTAACAGCAAGCTGTCTTGCGCAAGTTGAAAGTAGTTCATCACGAGGACCAACGCAAAAGAGACAAAGGAAAAAGGAAAATGAAATCAACAGGAACGCGGTCCGTGTCTTTTCCTTTCCTTCGTCATTAGTCCTTTTGCGATGGTCCTCATAATACAAGTGAGAACTGCTGCCCTGATGAAACTAAATATTAATGTATAAGCCTTCGAAAGTAGGAAAACAAACCTTTTATAAACCTTTTATAACAAAGATTTTTAGAGATGTTCTGTTCCCCATATTTATTCCACAGTACTGCAGGCAAAATTGTTCAGCTTTTGGTCTTTCATAAGAGAGTTCTCTTTGAAAACTCATAAAAATATTCTTTGCATTAACCGTTATATAGAAATAAAAGTTTGCTTTGTTAAATTTGCTTACCTTACCAAGCTTGCTAAAATTAGCTTTAAATGTAGCAAATTATATTCTGGACTTTTCACCGCACGCTGCTAAGTTCACGATTAAAGTAACCGATAACAATGAATAAAACATTATTTCGAAACTTACACAAACGGTTGACACGTACCACACATTGAAATATTTATATTGGCACATTTTCTTTTATGTTCAGATGGCACTCGCGAATCTTTATAAGAGCCAGGAATGGACAAAACCTCACCTGAGCAGCGTACAAATTATGCGAAGCGCTACTGACTGACTGCTGGCGCTATGGAGGCATTGCTTTTTATCGTCATCACGGAGGTTACACCAGCCTACATGAAATCGTCCGTAGGGGATTGAACGCAGCTGAAGTAATCGGCCTTATTGCCGTTAGGCTTGGTCATATAGGTCGAAATCTATCTCTGACTCACAAGGCAAGAGGCAAATGAAGGACTCGGTACCTTCTTGAGGAGATATGCCGACTGCCGACTTTCTGTTATCGATCTTTCTCATAAGCATTGCTTCTCCGGCAGTTTTGCTTTTCTTTTTCTCGTGACAGAGTCGCCGACCCTTATCATGTTTGTGCTGTTGACATGAGAGGTGTGCGGAGATAATTTCTGCGAAGTATATTTTCCAATGGGGCCCAGATTTTTTTCTTTCCTTGCATGGTAGATAGAACACTTTAAGATCTGCTCAGTAGTCCTTAGTACACACACATTGTGAGGAAAATATATGATTGCAACGTTTCATTACACCAGCTGTGTCAGCACATCTATACTGCCCGCGTAGCTGTAAGCTGTCCGCTGGGCTGAAAAAGTTATCCTTTGTTGCAAAAAACTTGCCAGCTTCACAAGTCTGCTTTATCACAAGAATAGTTTTGTAAATAAATAATTGTGCAGGTTTAAGCATGGCTTCAACCTACCTAGGGAAGAAGGGGGTAGCGAAAGTGGCAAGGAAGAAGAAAGAGCCGTAGTAGAGGATTGCGCAGTAAGTTTGACTGCCTGGGAAGATTTAACGTGCACTGACAACGCAAAACCCACGGACGCGCCTCTGCGTTTCACGTCTAGCGAAACGCAGCCGCCAGCGGTCGCGTTCGAGTCATAGGCTCTGGAACAGTAGCCGGGCGTCGTAACCACCGAACCACCGCAACTGGGCACGTATTTTCTAGTCAAAAGCTAAATTTTGTGGAAAGGAAGGCTTAGTATACTACTGGCTGAACACCTAGACTTAATCAGGTGAAGGTCACTCTATATTTTTGAAGGTGAAGTGCTGGTTTGGTTTGTGGGGTTTTACATCCCAAAGCGACCCAAGCTATGAGAGGCGGCGGATATCTTGATCACCTGGGGTTCTTTACCGAGCCCTCATATCGCACAGCAGTGACAGAACAAGGGCGCCTTGCTTTTCGAAAAGCGGCCACCGTGGCCGACATTCGATCTTCCATCTTTGGGTACAGCAGCCGAGCTCCGTAACCACTGCAGCAACACGGCTGGTTACGTTCAAGTGTACGAATGATTTGGCGAAAGGAAGACAAAGTATATTTATAGCTACATTTTAATCTGAATAAATACTAAATAAGTAAAAATAAAAACGTTGCTTGATTTTAGCAAAGAAGTAATAAACTTGCTCAAGAAGTAGTAGAAAAGAGACGTGACTTTGTCCTGTGGCTCCTTCAAAGTGTCGTATTGCGCGGTTCGCGTCTTCAGGGCTTATCTTGCTTATCTTGCACGACACAACTTTTTCAATTATATCATGACCTTGTATTTAATCTTGACAAGGATGGCCAAATCGATTGCATTTTCCTGGATTTTCATACGGCGTTTGATACTGCTTCGCACCCATTACTTTTAAGAAAACTTGCTGCATTAAATATTAATCCTTGCCAGAATCGAAAGTTATTTATTTTCCCGCCGACAGTGCGTGGTATCAAATGGAATAAAATCTAGTTTTGTAGATATAACATCTGGTGTCCCACAGGGCTCAGTTTAGGGACCACTTTTGTTCTCAATATATATAAATAACATTTGTTCCGAAATCAATTCCAGAATACGGTTGTTTGCCAATGATTGTGTTTTATATAGAAAAATTAGAAATCAAGACGACGTTGCCCTGTTACAAAGTTACTTATCATGTGTTCTTGAATGTTGTTCTAGATGGAAAATGAAGTTAAACAATAGAAAATGTGTTCATGTTACGTTTGCACGTAAAAAAAAAAAAAGTTAGCCTCAGAGTATAGCATCAGCGGTATTGTAGTGACACAAAAAGTGGCACATAAATACTTAGGTATGACATTTACAGCCAATCGTTCATGGAATACACATGTGGATACCATAGTTGCAAAAGCCGCCAGGACCTTAAACATTATGCAGCGAAATCTGAAACACGTGCCGCCTTGTTTGAAATCAATAGCCTACTTAACGTACGTTCGACCACTGCTCGAATACGCTTGTGCCGTATGGGACCCTTGGCAAACAATACTGAGCAATAATATTGAAAACAATCAAAATAGAGAAGCAAAGTTTGTTCTGTGGCGGTACTCGAGAACTGATAGCTGCACCGTCATGAAAAAGGAATTAGGATGAGAAACCCTCTCCTCTCGAAGAAGGAAATTACGGCCTAAACTCTTGTACCAAATATATCACAACAAAACAGGCATTCGAACGGAAATATACTTACATAGGCCACATTATGTCTCTGCTCGCATAGATCATTGTTTTCAAATTTTGGAATGCCGTGCCAGAACTAACATGTATGCTAGTTCCTTTTTTGTTCGATCCATTAGTGAATGGAATCGGCTTTCAGGTCATCTAGTGTGCTCCGTAAATGAAGATGTGTTTTTTTTTTCCACTCTCTAACCCCCTGCTGTAGCGCCCTCGGGCTAAGCGGGGTAATCATTGAATAAAGAAAATAAAATATACTGCGCGCTTCCATCTGAAAATAAATGCGGATTGAAAGGCGGTATTAATGGAGTTCCCGCGGCTAATTACCCGGCTTAATTCCGCTCGTATCTCTAGATTCAAGCCATGCTTAAGCCCCCAAATTTTTATTTTCACATCGTTTATATACTTGTTACATTTATATTGATATGGTTTAATATTTTCAGCTTCTATCACGCAAGGAATGAAATGCTATGAAGGGAGCCCACTTAGCAAAAACTGTTTGACAGTGCTCCGCTAGATAATAAAATATTTACATTTCTTTGCTATGATGCGGCACAGAAACCTAAAGCAATTTCATTATGCATGATTGACTGAGTAACTAGGTTCTTTATCACTCATGCTATTTTTTTCCGACCGCCTGTCTCAAAAAAATTAAGAACTGTGAAGGCATGCTCCTTCCGTCACAACGTTAGGGGAGGGAGGTGGCTGCTCGTGCCCCTACGGGGCTGGGATTGGTAGGTCACTGCCGCATGCGATGGGAGCTAGCCTGCCACCGCATTTTTATCTGCCGCCATTGCACCCGCTTCCGTTTCGGTGGTAGACGACAGCTGTCGCGACCAGCGTCTTTCTCTCCCTCTTGTTTTTCTTCTCTATTTCCTCATCTGTCCTCACGAGACAGCGGAGCTGGCTGATGAGTCGTGATAGAAGGCTCCCGTGAGTTAAAACGTGAATTTCTTTACCGTACTTTGACATCTACTTTGCACTGGGTCTTTGAGATCGGCCGCTTCAAAACATGGCAGTCATGATTAGGATTCGAGTCTGAGTTCTTGCGCTCAGCAAGGGCCAATAAACAAAGAACCATCAAAAGCAAAACAACATGCTTGTGCCAGATGAAGCAAAATATTCTCTATTACGAGATTTGAGCGGAACATTTAAATCACTCTTGCCATTAATGAGTCAAAGAATTTCAGTGATGATTGTATGAACGCATCTACAGTAACAAAGCGCTGTATTTTTTTCACGAGCCACATATAATTTCTCAGAAGAAGAAAAAGAAGAATCTTCAGCTTTGCGAACGCGTCAAAGTGTATTTCTCAGAAGAAGAGAAAGAAGAGCCGCGAGCGACCGGTGCAGAGATCGTGTCTCCTCTCCTACTGACTTGTATACTGTGTATATATTTTTCCTTTTAAAACCGTCTTTTCAGGCGGTGTTTTCATGTACCATGTAGCAATTGGCTCAACAGGCTGTGTTTATTCGATCGTGACTTCTTTCTCTTCTGAGAAATTCTCCTCGGCTCGTGACGGTCTTTCGTTCGGTTACACCAGGAAAGGCACCGAAAGCGATGCGGCTAACCACCTGACGGGCGCATATGAGAGCTAAGCTCGAAAAACAGAGCACGCTAATCACATTTTATTTACTTATTTATTTGAAAATACTGCAGGCCAATATTATGGCCCATGCAAGAGGGGAAATACAAGACATTCATTGCTTCACAGATAAAAAAAGATACATTAAATAGGCAGTTCAGGCGGTTGCAGTCAGTAACCAAAAACAACATAATACAGCACTTGTTTACTCATAAAAATGCTTCTCCAGAGCCTTACTAAAATTGGGAGACTTGAACACTGTCTCAGGAAGATAGTTCCAGTCGGCAATTGTCCGCGAAAAAAAACTGTACTTGAAAGTGTCAGTCCTTGCAAAAATGGGTTCTAGCAATCGATTTCGTGAATGATGCGTTCGGCGCGACAGCTCTTTAAGAATTTAGTTGCGTACATTCGGTGCTGTATCACCCGGATGTGAGCGGCCGGTCCTCGGCTGGTACAAAAATGGAATCCCTAAAGTGCTACAAATTCCTTGCCGCATGCTGCTTTCAATGCGGAGGCTGAAAAACATAAATCTTAGGAATCGTCTGCCATCCTCGATAGACTGATGCCCTTTTCTTGAGCATGCGCTTCGCCTTTCCAGCCTGCCATCCCTACCTCAGGACAACAATAACAACAGTTCAGCGTCATTCGATACTGCTCTCCAAGATGCATCTGCGTCAAGTCACTGAAATTTAATGGCGCATTCGGTTAGGGGGAGGAGCGCAGAGGCGCCGAGCATTGCAGAGCAGAACAGGAGCACGCCGAGCGAGGGTGTAACTGTCCACCCTCGGGGACGCGCTCTGCGTGTCGAGAGTGCTGCGCCACGACCAGGCGATCGCACTTCTATCCCCAGCACTCTCCGCCTGCTCGCAGTGGCGGCAGTTGCAACCCAACGAGAGGTCAACGCTCCGCGAATAACCGCTTGTTTCGTATGTCTTTGTTCTCACAGCGCGGCGATCTGCCTCCTTTGGTCCTATCGACGCCAGCAGCGACTCTCAAACCTCTCAAGCATGCATACAGCACCTGCGCAATGCTTCCCGCTCCCCGAGCCCCGACGCTTTGCAGCCGCCATTTTGACCATCGTCAATTTGAGAAAAAAAAAAAAAAAGATGGCGCGGATATGACGCTTTATGCCATGTGACTTAACCTACACTCGCTTTAGACGAGATATTAGTCGGGAGTGCACTAGACTGCTCTAAGCGGAGGAAAAGCCCTCCTCTTCTAGCATTAGAAGACAGTGATTCTACTCCTGCTGTCCCACTGGAGGGTGCCCACTTTTCTAAGAGCACTTTCGAAGTGCTCTCGAGTGCAGCTGTTCTCCCACTCGAATTCGCTATTACTGTGAGCATTCCATCGTCAAAGATGAGTGTGTGTGCAACTGTTGCAGTGATGTAAAATCAATGACGGAATGAGACACCATCAGCTTCCCAGAACTGATCTCTCTCATCTTCAATGGGCGTTTTTTTCAACACATGCACAAATAATTCCCTCCATAGGGTGCTCAAATCAGTTTTCCATGGCATGGCTCGCATGAGTCTCTGCGGCCTCTTCTGTGGGCCTTTTTCCTGTACTTTTTATTTGCTTTTCTGCTGTCGCGCAGTGTATTGCTTAACGCCGATGCTACATGCAGTGACGGGTCTGATGCCAGAGCACTCAGCCACTCAGTCACAGAACTGGCCCGCGAACCCGGCCTCGGTGGCCACGTATTAATACAGTCGGAATGAAATGCGCCCGTATATGAAATATACGGTTCAATACATTTATGTGGTAAATTACTGAAGTAATCGAACACAGAGTCGTTAATAGCCGATATCGGTTTCGTATGTAAACGTCCATTAATATGTGAAGAGTGGCTTAAAGCCTAACATCATGCAAGCATGTATCAGTCCGGCCCAACCTTAGCTACATACCAGTGCTGAGTTTTAAATGTCTTTGAGCTGAGTATTGGTGCCCTAAATTGGCATGCAGCATATTAGCTTCAATTGTCACGCGCCCTCAGCTACGCGCTTCAAATGTGCCTGCTATCCCTAAAGTTAAACATACCTAAGGAATAGACCGACCTCATCGGCCGATCTGCGCGTGCGCCAGTTTTCCGGAAGTTACACCGCCGCCACGTTAGTTGCAGTCGGCAGCTCAGCGCACATACATGAAACTGCACTACAGAATATGCGCGCCGCGCAAGTTTGCCAGAATTTCTCACATACTTCTTTGTTGACTGTTAAATGCAAGGTAGATGTTCTAAGTGCCCTAGGGCTGTTTACATGATAGAGTTACAGCTCATTCGTTCGAAATTTAAAGCCGTCGGAGTAATCACAACGCAACTCGGAAATAATTGCGGGATGCATCAAAAAGTGTGCGATGGTAATTTGTGATTCTACTTACTGACGATTGATTGTTGTGTGACAGGTGATGACCAGTTCGACAAATCATTGTGATAAATTAGTTAATTGTCGAATAAAGAAATAAAAATTAAGCAAAATTCGAAAAAGTAGGCTCAACGGTTTAGAAATGGTCATAATAAAAAGCAATGCTTGATGATGCTAATTATGAATATTGATTCTTTGATTATTCAATTATTATACAAAATAATTTAAAGCACTGGCGTATAAAAAGTATAAAAATAAAAAGGAACAAAATCATAAATATTAAAAAGTAGACAAAAAAGCATTGCCAACGTGCTTCAAACGCTATAGCGTCGCACCTTTGACGTGTTAGTGTAACTGCCTCATAATGTTTATTTCCGTTGTTACCGACCGATTCCGGTGAGTACATATAATTTGAGCCATGTATAAATACATTTTGATGCAAAATGATTAATTTGAGGTGCTCTTTTAGCATGCGTTGTTTGCGATGCGGGTAAAGCCATATAAGCTTCGTGAAGGAATCCATAGGAATACAATGGAGGTTGGCGACTGTTTTGAATTGCGGCGCCATTCCTTTCGTGTCTTACTAGTGCTTAATTAGAAACCTTGAAGGAAACATACTATTGATTCTAACATACACCACGTGACAACGTTGATTTCTGTTCGCGGAACATCGAGAAAAGAGTGAGGTTCCAGAGATATCGATGACGCCGATGATGAATCGTGAAACTTCACTGTTTCTTGGGCCACAGAGTCCCGGGAAAGTTGTTGCAAAGATTTGCTTCGAGCATGTTACGTTGATAAAAATAACGTCTGGATGTACTGTCGCAATAAATATGCGAAATGCGCGCAGTTTACGCGCTGTGAAGTCTGCATTTCTTTTCAACGCCTTTGCACTTTAGGTGGTAGCAAAACGATACTGCAGGCATTCAGGAAACAATCATGGACGGCTATAGCTTCATTTTCTTGCTACTTAGATGCTACCACAATGGAAAGATTGCGAACGATGGAGTGCGCAGACGCAGCGCTGTTCAAATTTATTTTCATCGCCCCTACACTTATGTTTATAACGCAGGTCAGTTCAGTTCAATCGTTCAGTCGTGTACGACTCTTGGCGACCCTATGGACCATATCACGACACGTTTTCCGGTCTGTCACTATCTTCCTAACGTCACATTACTTTATCTGCAGCGCCTCGAGGATGCCATTTAACCAGCGCGTTCGCCGCCTACTCCTTCTCCGGTAACCCTCAACCTTTCCCAACATTAAAGCTTTCTCCAGCAACTCCTCTCTTCTCATCAGATGGCCAAAGTAGCTAAGATTTAACTTCAGAATTTCACCCTCCAATGAGCTGTCAGGATTTATGGTCGCAATATCGACTGATTTGATCTTCTGGCAGTCCACGGAACTCTCAAGAGTCTCCGCCAGTACCACAATTCAAGAGCGTTAATTCTTCGGCGGTCAGCCTTCTTCACATCCAGCTATAGCATCCATACATCACAATTGGAAAGACCATAGCGCGAGTTATACGGATCTTGGTTAACAGTCTGATGTCTCTGCTCTTTACTAGGCGGTCAAGGCTAGCCATGGCTCTCTTTCCCAAAAGCAGGCGTATACTAATTTCATGGCTGCAGTCACCTTCCGGAAAAATCTTGGAGCCCGAGAAGAGAAAATTTGTCATGGCTTCCACTTCTTGTCCCTTCATGCTCCAGGACTTTATAGGGCAAGACGCCATGATCTTAGTCTTTTTAATGTTCAGTTTATGCCTAGACTTCTCACTCACTTCATGTACGCGCATCAGAAGTCTCGTGAGTTTCACTTCACTTTCTGCCATTAAAGTGGTATCATCCGCCTATCTAAAGTTGTTGATACGTTTTCCAGCAATCTCCACTCAAGCTGAAAACTCGTCCAGACCGGCCTTCCTAATGATGCACTCAGCATATAGGTTAAATAGGCAGGGCGATAGTATGCAGCCTTGTCTCGCTCCTTTCTCAATCGGGAACAAATCACTAAGACCATGCTCACTTCTGACTGTGGCCTCTTGCCCTTCACACAGGCTCCTGAGGAGACAGATGAGGTGAATTGGAACTCCCATCTCTTGGAGACCTTGCAACAATCTGCTGTCATCTTTTCAGTCAAACGCTTTCGGATATCAATAACGCAGAAGTATATGGATTTCTGGAACTCTCTTGCTTTTTCCATGATCCACCGAAGGTTGGAAATCTGCTCTCGTTCCTCTTCCCTTGCGAAACCCAGCTCGCACGTCCAGAAGCTCCTGATCCACATACTGCCGCCGCCTACCATGGAGGGTTTTCAACATCACCTTGCTAGCATGCAAAATAAGCGCGGTCGTGCGGTAGTTGGAACAATCTTTGGCACTGCTTTTCTTTGGAATGAGGATGTAAACTGACCTCCTTCAATCCTGTGGCCACTGCAGGGTTGTCCACATTTGCTGACATAAGTTATACAGAACGTTAACAGCGTCATAATTATGGTTTTGAAGCAACTCAGCTGGAATGCCATCAATTCCGCTAGCTTTTTTCTTAGCAAGGCTGGCTAAGGCCCGTTCAACTTCACTCTTCAGGATGCCCGGCTCGAGATCAATGATCGCAACCGTATTATGTTGGGTTTGCACATCCGGGTCTTTCTTGTACAGTTCTGTGTATTCTCGCCACCTCTTCTTTATCTGTGACGCTTCAGTGAGGTCCCTGCCTCATTTGTCCTTTACCACACCCAGCTTAGCACAGAAGCTTCCTTTTATATCTTTGATTGTCTTATACAGAGCTCTTGTGTTCCTCAATTGGCTGTTGTCCTCTACTGCACGGCACTGTGTGTTAAGGAAGGCATTCTTATCTCCCCTTGCTGTTATCTGACAATCCGCATTGAGAACCTTGTATCTTCCTTTGTCACCTATAACGTTTGCCGTACTCCTTTCCTCAGCTATTTGCAAAGCCTCTTTAGGCAAACAGTTTGCTTTCTTGCATTTCTTTTCCTTTTGGAACTACTTTAGTAGCAACTGCTTGTATTATATCATTAACATCAGCCCACAATTCTCTTCAGGCTCTCGCTTTTCTAAATTTAGTTCTTGAAATCAATTTATCACTTCCACAGCATATTCTGATGAAATTTGATACAGATCATACCTGAAAGGCCTTTTAGTTTTTTGCGTTTTCCTCAATCGAAGCTTAAATTTGGCAACAAAAAGCTGATGATCGGTGCGGCAATCGGCCCCAGGCCTTGTTTTTACTGCTTGTATAGTGCTTCTCTATTCTTGCCGGCTAAAGATATAATCAATCTGATTCTTGTATAGACTATCCGGTGAAGTCCATGTGTATTTCCCCGCAAGTTATAACGCAGGCACACGCATGTAGAAGTTGGTGTTTGTTACATTGGGCATAAATTAAATAACTTAAGTCGCGTATGCGGGACAGTAGCGACACAGCGTTCACACATACAATATTTAACCTTGTAATAAATAACATAAAAAAGCTTGGCATGTACAGCACTAAGAGGCAGCGAGCAATCTACTTCGTAAATATAACATACGAAGGCGAACGTTCTGCAAAATAATATTATTTGCAATAAGTACTGACTTTCTACTCGTGTAAGGGAAGTTGCAGCAGTCAAAATATTTAATTCTTATAAGGACCTGGATATTACCTGTATTCTCTCCGGCCCCGCTAGCGTATTCAAGTGGCGCCTGTAAAAGTTTGCTATTAAGGAAAAAAAATTAAGGATGCACTTGACATTCGCCATTAAGGTGCGGTTGTTTCACACATGCAGATAATTTTTTTTCACTTTTTAAATCTTTATTTTTCTAAACCTATATTAGAACCAGCGGACACTGGCTCCCTATTATGAGCAATTTAACAACTTTTTACGCATTCGTCATTTTTTTTTTCAGTGTTTGCAGTTAACTAAATGATAAGTTACACATACTAAATTTTCTTATCTATAGCATCATCAAGTATTTATTTATTTGCTTTTCAATCTGAGCATTTCGGCCTCCTTGAAACCCCTTTTCCAATATCTCGTATATAAATTATTTCATTTAAATAATTGATCAATTAGGCAGTCTAGATCTTAGTATTTAGCGTTATGCATTAGCTTTTCTTTCGAAGCCTTTTGTCACATTTGAACCACGTTTTTTCAATTTTCTACATTTCTTTTCTTCGTCAATTAATAAATGACAGTGACGTCGTCAAATTGTCATTGCATATCACGAACCGATCAATCATCAATCACTAGAAGCACAAGTTATCATGGTGCGATTTTTTTCTGCGCATTCCCCTATTATTTTCGTCACCTGTGCCAGTTTGTACTACTACTACGACGCCGATTGCTTTTCGACCGAACGAGCTGTATAACCTATCGCTAAACCCATAAAATCAGTTATTTGTCCCTTGTGTTGTTGGTATAACATTCAGGAACGTAAAAAGGGAATTTTCCTAATACACACGGCGCGCAGGTACTCACGGTGGCCGGAGCAGCAGGATGACAAAGTGATACCAACATGCAGTGCGGCAGCGGAGGGTCTTGAAACTGACCAGTGGCATCGGGCGATTGGGCCCATTACTTGGTGATGTGAGCTGCAGCGGAGTAGCTTGGGCCAAAAGCTGTGCGAGAAACTACTCGAAAATGCTCATCCGTATGTGTACAGCTAGGTTTCATTTCGAGACAGGAACGTACCGGATAACTTTCCCGAAAAGTACATTAGCCAGGCCTAACGTTGTCCTAACAGGAACATGCGAGCAAAAATTTATTTTTCGAGTTTTTGACGAGTCTAGCTTCAGACATAGAATGAACACGCGCAATGGAAGAACTCGTTGAGAGAACCATGTATGACAACAACTCACTACATTTCAAACCTGTGGCAGAGACAGGAATATTAATACTTGACTAGTTCACCGCCTAGGCCAGCAATTCAGTCACATAATATACTCAGAATTCATAAGACAGTTTATAGTAGAACGTTGAATTGGCCGATTTGGTATTGGTCGACGTTGAAAAAAAAAAACAGTGCATAAAAACACGAAGAAACAGACACAGGATTAGCACTTAGTCTGTGCCTCTCTTTCTATAAAACGATGACTACTACAAAATTGACCATTGCATACAATGTCTAATAGAAGCCATTTCTCACTCTACGTGTTTCATCTCGAACACGAACACATGATAACGTCTCTCACTGTGGCGTGAAATAGAACGAGCACCGTGGAAGAAGCAGTATCATATACTTAAGCTACGTGTACATCGAAAACGAATGCCGACAGCGGATCCTGCGACATAACAACTGAAGAAGAGATGGAGCTCTTCTTTTGCATGTTGCCTTGTGAGTCCGAGATAAATTTTACCCGATATGGACAACCTGAACGGCAACGAGGTCGATTTCTTTTCCGACGTACAAAGCAGTATAGACGCTTTCATGCAGGCGGGTGCAACCTCCTTGATGACGATAAAAGGAAATGTCTCAGTAGCGTCTGCTGTCAGTCTGTACCTCTTCTCACAACTTGTCTGAAACTCTGGTAAGGCTTTTCCGACTCCTGGCTGCTGTGAACACTTGCAAATTCCTTCTGAAAGAAAGAAAGATCAAAGCTAGAAATTTATATATTAATATGTGTGACCGCTGTTAGAACTGTTTGTACGTGTATTAAAGAACGTATTACCTGTTTTCAGTATTTATCTTTATGATAAAATTAGCAACAAGTAGTTAATTGTCCAGAAGGACATTTGCTGTATTTAAAACTGTCTCAGTCACATTTCCTACCTAAGTAAATTTAATAGAGCATTTTTTATATAGCAATGCGGACATATAAAGTGTTGATGCGCGTTTTCAAAAAAACGTAATATTCCTCAAAAGTGGAGTAAAGGTAGAAAATATTTTTGCTACTCCAAAATCACAAATTTGCGGGACATCTGCATCACAATTATATTGTGAGACGACTTCTTTTACCCCTAAAAGCTAATATTGAACGGGGAGGAGTGTGTAATTAGCACTATGGTTTATGTTCAGTAGGGACAGCCGAACTTAAATAGCCTTGTCGTGTAGTATAGGATTTTCGTTGTCCGGTATATTGAAAATGCAGCCTCGCGGAGCGGGCTCATAGCAGCCTGTTTTGAGCACCGCCTGATATGACGCTGACGGAAATGTGTTAACTTGTTTTCAGATGGCGAAAATGTTCCTTCTAGTGTGGGCTTTGCTCCTCCTTGCCGGTGAGCTCCGCTCTTTTTGCGCATGTTCACCACCAGAGGCGACGATTAGGAGACTATGGCGACCGCTTTATTGAATTACTGCACATAGCATAAAACAATTCCTGAAGCTGTTTGAATATCTGTGTGGCAGCAAAAAAATCATTGCTGGTGAGAAAATTTACTCTACAATATATATTGTAATGAATCTAACTCGTGAATTAAAAAGCCTGGTCGACGCACTAGGGAACAACATACGACGGCTTAGCTTAGTGTCTGGCATCCGTTGCCGAGACGCTGGCGTTTTCAAGTAGGTTGACACAAAACGAATTTCTTTCAGGCGCCAATCTATCTCACGGTATCCTATTCTAATTCAGACTGGTCTTAACAATATGATGGACTTTACTGGCAGCGTTTTGAAATTTAGTTTTGTTATATACAGCGTTTATTTTTATTCAATTCGTATTCTTAATCGCCAGCTCAATATTTTAATAAGGTATTTCAAGTAATTTGAATATTTGGTGAGACACTATCCCTCTGGCTTTTCCTACATCTATCACATAAGAGAGGAGGGCCTCCAGCAGCTGAGCGTAATCCTCTACTTGCAAACGATGGCAGGTGGTGCTTAGGAGGATACCTATCTAACTACATATCGATGCCGTCACCGGAAAGCATCCGCACATCAGTGGTGCTAGGTGTAAGCTGAAGGCCTTAATGTGGACGGTATTGCCTGTGAACATTTTTAACCTGGTAGCATAAAGGCCTGTTATTTTATTACTATACGTCGGCGTTCCGGACGAGAAATTGCCATTATGCCCCTGTCGGATGGTTGTTCATACACAAGGTGTTCGGGTGCTGATTTTGAACTGGGTTTGCGACGTCACATCACAAGCAGCCAGCTCATATTACAACTTTGAGATAGGAATCGATACATCCTGACCTTTGTGTCCAAAATCGCAAGCCTAGCAACCGCGGGAAATCTCGCGCGGCTTAGTTAATTCAATTGGGCTTTATATATGTGTGGGGTGGCATTACACTTATTGCGTCATCTTACGACATTAAAACAATATGAGCATGGGTGGCGTAATGGAGGAAGAAATTGAATGTTTGAGGTTCAAGGCATGCGCAAATTTCACCAAAAAAAAAATCGCCAGAGGAGTCAAAGAAGACGTAGCTGTCATATCCTTCAGATGATCGCACTCCTAATGGTGTCGCTATTAATTCAGCATTGGCGCACGCAGCCTACGCGCAAAATCTGTTTGTGAAGACAACATCTGTGTTTCGGCTTTGTAGAGAGGATGTGCCAGCGTGAGTGAGAAAGAAAATAAGGGAAATTACTAAACCGTGTCAAGGATAAGAATCGAACCAACCCTTTCAATTCTCCAGCCGAGCGAACTAGCCAGTACTCTGTGCTACGTTTTTTCTTTATTACATGTGAAACTTTTCGTGGACAGCTCATGCCTCAAATCACCTGGATGCATAATACAAGCCCGCTAAGAGCAAGGAATTCCCCACGAGAACAAATATCACATTTCATGGAGGCACACACAAGCATCGAGATGCGGTAGCCAACTAGGCTGCTCTTTCAGGGCAGCATACACACCCCGCACCAGAACGCACAGCTACCGAATAAAGACTTCGATGATAGTAGAGAGTTTTAGCTTACCGTGATCTGCGATCCGCTACTGGGATCCGCTACCGCGCGTTCCACTGCACATGCCCAAAGCCCCTTGAAGCCGATAGATGGCGCCACATACTGCATGTCGGCACACAGAGCTGCCGCGTCGGGACCAATCCGCTTGACCGCCCCACCCACGCGCGGTAGAGAGCCACGGTGGCGGATCGCGGATCCCGGTAAGCTAAATTTCTCTAGTGCTGGTCCAGTATGACGGCCCATCATTATTCTATTGCATAAACTAAATAGCCTTATCAACGTAAACAAATCAAAAGGCGCATCACAGTTCTTCCAAACGGGCTAAAAACAAATACTACACGGCGTGATTTTGATGCGCGTCTTTAGCGCACGCTGCAATATGTCGCAGAAAGATTTAGCATCGCGGCACTGAATAAAGGAGGGGTCACTGGTCTCCGGCGTGTTACAAAGGCGACGCTTGAAAACGATCTCATAGTTATCCTAGTCTAGGGTAAGGACGCCAGGCGTTTAGAGAGAAAGGACAACTGCTGAGCTGTGTACCATCGGCTGAGCGCTCGCAGCGTGCTCGGGTACCATGCATTCGTCGCGCATGGCTCAGAGCGAATAAAAAAAAATAAAACGGGAGTAAGAGTACGAAAATAAAAACTTGAGTTTATAAAAGAGAAATAATATTTATAGAAGAAATAAAGGCAAATTAAATAAATACAAAGAAAGCAGGAATATAAAAAATGAACAGTGATAAATATTGTTGTAAAATAAGATTACTCTTAAAATATATGTTTTACAAGTTATAAAAGCAGCGAAATGTAGGAAGAGGTCGTAATGAGACTATGCACAGAACTCGTAATGGTTTCGCATGTCCATGTATAAGAAAACCTAACGGCACCGCTGCAAATTCTTGTTTTTTTTTTTTGTTTGCAAATGCCGCGATACCTTTAAGGGACTTCACTTCGTTCATAGAATTTCCCCTCTATTTTACACCGGCCAAACTCGGTTTATCCTCAGCATCACTTTCAGTGTTCCCAGGGGATGTTTTGTGGAGTAAAAGTTGCTCTGTACGATGAGCATACAGCTTATTACATAGGAATTTATTCCGCTTTTTTGTGTACAATTAAAAAACAAACTATGCTAGGCATGCGCGTGATATCAAACGTTGACTACTAATCGTTTAGTTTGTGTGGTGTATTATGCCTTTATAGCAAAAACATAATTGACAAGCCTTCGAGTCGTCTTTCCAGCTGGTTTTCAGCTCAGTTTGAAGTGATATTCACTCGTAAAATAACACCACATAACAAGAGTGCAAGATTTTTCGAGATCACTGTGGCACCCGAATATTATTTATTACTTATATAATTTATTTTTCATTTACTCCGTGCACAGCAAATGGTTTCCACAGCAAAATGTTTTGATGTCGATTTAGTGCATCCATTCCTTTATTATAACTCGTTTCGTTCGAATAGCATGCCGCCGACAAACTTCTGATTACAAACGTACCCGACGTCTCTTTGCCTTAATTGGCTGTAAAATTGACTAATTACTCTGCATGCACCACATATGTTTCTCAAAGAAATTTTTCTATCTTCGCAATAGTGCAATAATTTGTTTTCTTATAACTTAATTGTTCCGTTCGAACGTAACTCTGCCGCGGTTGACACGACATACCCGACGTATTATTGACTTAATTGGTTCTAATTATAAATAATACATCTGTATGCACTCAAGTATTTCCCAAGCAAGATTTTGTCCTCGTTTATCTGGTACAACATTTTGGTTTCTTATTACCCGTTTTCTTAGAACATAATCCTGCCGACAATCTTCTGGTAATATGACCTTGAAAACATATCCATTGAATGCTCGCGCATTAATAAAACAGCACCGCACTGTCAGAATAGTCTGCAAGAGCAGAGTTTGCAAAGACAATCGGTCATTGCCGATAAAGTTTAACGTCTCGCAGAATACAAGCCGTAGGGTTCCTTGCAATGATTCTGTAAACTGATACCTGTATTTACGATGAATTTATAAATACACGTCAATGTACGTTCAACAGGTCAAGAGAGGTATATCAATGAGAGAGGGTGCGTAAAATTTCCAAGATGTTCTGTTTTCGATTCGAGAAGCCCAATAAGCGCCGGGCACATTGACCGTGCTAATTAGGTACATGCTGGTGCAAATGCTCAGTTTGCTGCTTCATAACCATAATCCTAAAGTACACATACACAGTGCAGTTGTTTTGACTCTGCGTAATACGGATGTTTTAAAGATTTCAAGGTGCTTGAGCTACTGGAGTGTAATCTTGTATTTATTTAATGTAATGATTTATTTATTTCTGAATAAACTTTGAATTTTGAACTTTGAACTCTAATTGAAGCCAGAGACATCCAAAAACGAAACAACTTTCAATAATATTTTTGTACATGCTAGACCCTCTATGTTAGGTTGTTATTGTGCACAGTAATTTTTACTATCCCCAGCACCAAGCTTAGGCTTTTGTGCACCGCCCAAGTTATAGCATTTTGTAACCCTGTGAGCAAGTTTGCGATTCTGAAGGCAGAATACAATTTTTTAATAACCTTCTTATTTCGGCTGGACACTGCACAAATATACATTGGTTCTTGCAAAGCCGTTCCCACGCACGTGTTAGAACCAGATTGAAGACGTTAATAGTGCACGACAATGCAAGACACATCAGTATGTAAAATGGCTTGAGCATGTTCCTGAAGAAGCTAATATGAGTACTTATATGAGCCTTAAGCTTTTGTTTGGTCACCTTGACGCGGCGCTGCCTGCTGCATCGACAGATGTTCAGATGACAGTGCAGAGATGCAGCTGCTTATTCCAAGCGATCGTGGCGTTTATTGAAGCAAGGCCGGAATGGTCACTTGCCTACGTGAATCGATGTTGTCGTTGGTTTTCTACCTAAGAAGTACAATGCAACTTGTTAAGGCAGATAATATACGCACATGAAACCTCTAGGGAACATCAGGTAAAAAACGTAGTGCACAATAAAATACAAATATAAAAGTTGCATTTCAAACATGAAAGAGAAAGGCGTGAAAAACAATTGCGGATGCTACTAGAAATATATTATGCAAAATACATTTTCACTGTATACATATAACAATCCGTGAAATGATCAAGGAAAAGAAGAAAGAAAAAGAAATACTATATGGAGCTTGCGTCAAAGAACGGTAATTCTGGGAAACAATATATAGCTCAGGACTCCATTTCTGATTGACATTTTTATCACCTTTTGAAAATCATGAAGAGTAACATCAATGATATGCCAATATTTATAGTCGAATTTCTTTCCACTGGGTTCGCACTTCATAGAATTCTATGATTACTCACGCACAGGACCAGATATGGTAGTTTGTGCAGGTCTCAATGAAATTTCGATGCAGTGCTCGCAAAATGAATTTGGCAGCACTGGGTATCCGGCCATTGCGAGCTTTCACTGATATTTTGATCATCAGCTGTTACTGAGACTGTTTTGTTATACCAATCATTACCCTGTTTCAAAAGGCCTGTTTAGACAAACAAATTTCTCCACTCCTCAAGTCGTGGCCCCCTTGTTGCTGCTCTGTGGCGGAGCATGTAGGATTCTCAGGGGGTGGTTGTTCAAAACAGATAATGGTAATGCAACATGTGTCAATTCAGCAACAGGATTTTGCCCTAAATGTTTTAATACTGCCGATGCTTTGCAACTCATGTGGTAAGGCTGACCGTCACAATTATTACATCCTTTCCTGGAGGAGGTTTTCTCCCTAGAGAACTTGTTGAGAAAATTATCTAGCTCAAGTTTACTGCTCACTATTTCAAATCGTTTTCCTCATATACAGGAATCAGCGGGCCTGCCCTTATAGATATGTGCAAGTACCACCACAGTTGTGTTATTGCAACAGGAAGAGTTTTTAGTCAACGTGAAAATGTTATTCAGATTATACAATATTATCTGTCTTGGTGATAAAATTGTGCAATCTATTTCAGTATTAAACAGACGTCTTTGGCTGCCCCAATAATTTACCTGGCGACAAACTGATTTATTGAAACAGGAAATCTTCTTTGACTTTCCTATAGTCAACTTTTCGTTGTGGTACCCGCCATTTTAGAGATACCATAAAAATTAAAACATATCATCGGCGTTCCTTCATGATGCAATGGGTAATCAGAAAAGGTCCAGAAGAGACATGCAAGTTATAGGCCAAACATTGATAACGAGCTATCATCGCATGAATTATACTTCATGAACAACACTCACCTTTCATGTGTTCACCACCTTCAAAATCAAGCACTCCGCATACTTACCTCCAGCCCTTACCGTCCATCCGTTTTCAATTATTATTGCACACTTAACATACTGCCATTGTCGCTACAGCTTAATTTTAGGTTGGCATCAATCATCTTTAAAACGCGTAATAAACATGTTGTCCTCAGTGGTTTTGAGTCAACCTAGCTCTTTAGCAAAAATAACACCAGATTTGCTGAACATCATAATCTACTACTACCGAAAATCAGGACCAATTATGGGAAACAAACTGCATACTTCTCAGGCATATCTGTTTGGAATTCACTGCCTCCTGAAATTAAAGCACAGAGTACTATTCATTCGTTTCATCGTTTATTAAAGACTTATTTATTTTCTACCTTGTTTTGTTCCACCGACTAAAGATGTTTGTCTGGATCATAGTTTCCGTGTTTACATTTTATTTATTATTGTACTAATAATGCGCTAATTTCTGTAATTCGTGCATTTTTTTGAAGTTCCTGTTTATTTAGAATTTATTTGCACTGTTTCTCGTTAGTATTCTATTATAGTTTTTCTCTGCACGCCTGTATATTCTTTTCTTCACTGCCCAGTATGTTACCTGCTAATCTTATCCATTCTGTCATAGGAGGTCCCCCGGACAGTTTATACTTCGGGCCTCCTTCTGTAATACTGATAATCCATGCACATGTACCTCATAGTGAAAATAAAGATGAAAGAATAAAGCCACAGTCATCGCTATGCTTCTGTAGTCACGTCAAAAATAATTAGGCAATATTATTTCTGGTTAAGCCTGGATATACAACCGAAAAGCTTCAGTTATTCTTAGTTTGACGTCTTGTTTATACTTCGTAGCTTAGCTGCTACTGTATACATTGTTTATCTATAGGTGAAGACTTGGTTACTCAATGGCAAATGTTTACGAGTTTAGCTTTGGCTTTATCATTTTGTCACAGTTATTCAGTCAACTCCCAAGCGAGTACTTTTGAATTGGACAAATTTAGTTTCTCAGCTTTTCTGCGTAGTCTAGCAGCAGTCGAACTCTTCTTCTCTTCCATGTCGAGTGCGCATGCCTATTCACTGGCAAGCGCATTATATAGCTTCCTTGCGCATGCGTAGTAGCGCATAAGGCATCTTAGGTAAACACGAGGCTGCAACGAAAGGCCAAGCGGTGGCGAGTAGGCATCTCAGGTAAACACGAGGCTGCAACGAAAGGCCAAGCGGTGGCGAGTAGGCGAAGCGCGCAATTATAGCGACAGCGAGGAGGCGATGCACAAGAGCAGTAGCACGCTGCTGCGCCAAAAGGTCAAGCCACCGAGTCGGCGGCGGCGACAGCTGCGGCAGCAGCGAGGAGCGACCACATGCACGGCGCGTGGCGTCATTCGATTTAGCGCATGCGCATATGTCACCATTTCGGCTCACGCGAAGCTCTGCTCTGACCCACGTAGTGAAGCTTTTCCCTTCAAAACAGATGGAAAGTGGCCGAGATTGTTTCACTTCTAGAAAACAGTTTTCAGAGAGGTCACATCACACCCAAGGTTTTCGCAAGCACAATACATTGAAGAACCGCGACCACATCGATGACAAGTACGTTGCATGAAAAATGGCACGCGCTAACTGTCACTACGAGCTAACGAAGAATAGCAACAAGATGGACGGCTCGGAGGTATTTGCTTCATTCTAAAAGCAAAGCGTGTGTAATTTGCCTTTCAAGCTTTATATTTCCACGAAGGTTACAAATTTTTATTTATTGGTTTCAGCAAACAGCGGCATGCTACTTACAACTGGGATTGCTGGTCGTACGACTTTACATTGAGAGCTGCCGAATGCAACGAGCATTCTTAGATCGACGAGAGACGACTACGCTTGTTGTTAGTGCCACCAGTGAATTTATTTCTTTTTTGGGCGCAAGTCAGTGCAATAGAGAGTTCAGTTCAACGCCAGTTTCTTTGCTGGTTTCGTCCTTGTGAGCATCAAGTGGCAATATATCTTGCGCGCTCTGCCACTACTTTAATTACAAAGCACTTCACGACAGTAATTACTTTCACTACACAAGCAATCATGCAGCTCTGATGCGTCGTCCTGTTGCACCTGCTAGTCCGCCGAAAGTTGTGAATACAGTTGTAGCATAGCGCGATCCGCAATTCTTCAACGTGACCCGCTGTCTCCAGCCTCGAGTGCCAACAAGCCGATTGGTACAGACACGACAAGCTGCGTGCCACTGTACAGCATCTCTGGCGTCCTCAACGCGATGTGGGCATGAGCAGTGAAACGCGCGGTGGCGGATCACAGTACAAGATCGCTGATCGCGCTCTGCTGTAACTCTCTATTGGCCAACCTCGTGAGCAGGTAGCTCACATGAGGCACAAAGCCTTACATGCTGTTAATCAGACCAGGAGGGCCATTGGAACCACGCACGTAGCAGCGCAATCAAAAACGATTTTACAGCGCACTTATATCTCTAAAAACATTTTATACTTCAAATTGCAAGTCCGAATTTTGAGGGTGAGGATAAGAGAATGAGGATGCGTCTACTGACTCATAAGAATGATGTTTTCGTGCTCCAAATCCACCTTGGTTGTTGTAAAGACATGTTTCGTTTTTGCCTTTCAGCCAGTAGAGCGATGAGGAGAGGCTTTGTGCAAAGAGAAATGTTGAAGTCTTTGACATCTGCTAGAAGCACGCTAAGCATCTCAAGCCTATCTGTGATGACCAGACGCATGTTAAAGTTCACCGGCACGGTCCTAAGTTCGACTGGTAGGGCCACAGTTGCCCACTCTAGACCGTGCATGTAAATTTACGTGGTGCTTTCTAACTCGTGCCTCCTTGTAATCGTACTGTTTCTTATTTCGTACCAGCCAACCATGTGTAATCTTGAGGGACAAAGTGCGCTTTCCGTTTTCATAATCTTTTCCGTCTATTCTAGTATGTGTATTTTTGCACAGTGGCGCCACACTCAGTGCCTCAGTGGGGGCTTTCTTCGTTATAGGCTCCTGGTTTGTGCGCATTCATTAGTGCAAGGTTAAAATATTAATATGAGAAAAACAGTTCATCGCAAGGAACTTCATGGATTACTCGGATAACCTAATGGGGCAGTGAACAAAAAAAAAGTATTTCAAAACCATTATTTAACTCACGTGAAAGCATTAGAATATTTCCCTTTATTTCTTAATCTTGAGCTGTGATGCAGGTTGAGATGACAAAAATTGCGTTTTCTTAATTTCGTAAATTAATCCCTGGGAGATAGGGCGGAAAGTGGGGTGGCACTGACGCACTCAGACTATTTTATTTCAGGGGATTAGCACTAAGCGCCTCGGTAGCAAAAAAGCCGTCTAACCGGTTAAGAAACCCCACAAAAGAAATAGCCTAATGTAATACGCTTCATAAGTATGACCTAGGTCCCAAACCGCGGAGCAGGGAACGCACCTATCTCGCCTGCTATCATATCGAATCAGTGCGCAATCATCGCCTTTTAGTATTACCGGCTTGGCAACGACGAATTCTTTGAAAACACAAACACACTTCAGCTAAAACACTTAAAAACACCAAAACACGCAGAGCGTAACAGGGTGACCTATACGACGTCATAGAACCAAGCGCAGCTAAACAAGTATTGACAACCAAGTGCTTCAAGGAACCCGCCACTAATCTTGACGTAATCTTGGAGTCTAGTACTTGTCAGGCATGACGCTGAAAATGTGAGCCAGCGATTATGTAACGGAAAAAATTCAAACTTCGGCACCCTAGCGGGCTCCCTGTTTTGTGGGGCAGTCCTTTCAGTATGTAGCACTTGGCCATTGGTAATCAGATTTATTTCCATTGTCGGCATAATTGCCTTTATAACATTATTGACGTTATCGTTTCCGATAAAAATTCACTGCAAGCTTTGATGAGACATTTTCGTTTCAGCTATAAAGCTGCCATTGCCACAATCAGTGGTATCCTTACGTGTTGCATAGCGTTTAGCAACAGCTTTCGATACTTGATTGCTCTTCGCCACGTCACGTTTGCTATCTTGTAGGCGTCTTGGGAACTACGCGGTTGCGTTTGTGTAAACGTGCGAACTGCGGGACCCGTTAGCTTGCGACGTGCGTAATGTGCAACGCAATAGCATTTAGAATGGCATAACTTTCGGGCCATAATGCCATCAGAACAAAGACTATCCCACCTTGGCGACAACTGTATGACAAACGAAGTAAAAAACAAATGCTTGCATCAGGGTTCCGATAACGATGAAAAATTGTATGTGAGACACACTATGTCATCGCAGTTGCAAAATTGGTACTCGCAAGTGTCCTAGTGAAAAGAGTGCAGAAAGGTCTCTTTAGTAACAGCTTTCTTTGTGCTGAGATCATAAGTTTGAAAAAAACAAAACAAAACGTATCCATTCTTGCAATGCATTAATCTCAGTGTAACAAAGCTTAGAGTTGATATATCTTTTCAATATTCGCAATTCATGAGCTGCCTTTCCTTAAACCAGCGCACAGTGCCCAACCGATATAGAAAGTTTGAATTATGTTTTCATTTCAGCCTACTGAAATAACAACAAAGGTAGTGCCGGCTTTAAGTGAGAGTTTGCTCCAAAAAGCGCACTTGAAGTGTGAACGCGCACTTAGATAAAATGTGTAACATAGTGGATACTTGTAAATTATTATTGACAAAACGGTACATGATTATCTCAATGACGAGCAACGATACGGAATGATTGTAGTGTGCAGGAATGTGTAGCATTGTAAAGTGCGACATGCATCAAGATAATTATGAAATAAATGGCAAAGGACTATGTTATATCTTCTTGATACAAAACAGACTGCATCTTGCTGTAATCCGTTAAAGGTACTTTGATTATATAAAGTACAAAACAAATGTAGTTTCAGAGTAGCGAACTGTGGGGATTCATCAGCCAAAATATTTTGTTTTGAGATTTCTCGCAGTTTCTGAGTTATATATGCCATGCCAGAACACAAAATTCATTGATATGAGTAGTTCTGAGTAGCGGAAGAAGGGGTAATAGGAGTATAAATAGTAAATGGCAAAGCTTCAGTAGCTGCAGCTGGAGCAGTAGTAGAGGAAGCAGTTGAAGTAGCAGTACATCAGTTAAGCTGTAATTTTAGACGAATAGCGTCATGTTGGATGCAATCACTTCGTTTTCTGAAAGTGGCAGGAGTCAAGAAGGTGAACGAAACAAATGGCGCACAAGAAAGCGTGTTCACCAATGACACGAACGCTGTTTCACCTACGAAAAAAAAAATACGACGCTGCGATGTCCATTACTTTTGTTGTTCTTATCTGGAGGAGGATATCCGGCATAGAGCTGATCAACTTCACCTACCTAATAACAATAATTTAGTTTATATCTCTTTTCTGAGGAATGGAATCGAATAGTCATTGCTGGTTCCTCATCCAGCAGGTATTGTGCGATTCACTCACCTTAGAATTCATAAAAAGAAGAAACCTTCGTTACAAATTTCTTTATTATGCCTTTTTTTTTTCAGACAGCTGAGCCCTTTGGCAACTCTTTTTTTTTTTTTTTTTTTTTATTACGCAGCGTCCGCTTCGGCAAGCTCCTGGCGCAACGACTACGCCGTCGACTGGTTGTTGCGCAGTGTGGGCGTTGAAACGATTCGTCTCGAAGACTTCTCGTTCGACGTGGATTACGCCACTGGAATCTTCTCGGGATTTGTCGAGTTTCACCTTGAAAACAGCACCGTCAGCAACTTACGCCGAAGGGTGCGAACCCGCCAGATATTTGGCGGTTTCTATTTCCCATACTTATCCCATCATGTTATGCAGGTTCTATGCGGTTGTTAGTAGTTTCAACATTACTTATTTTCATAATTAGAACATTAACTGTAGAGTGTATTTACAGGAAATGTAGCGCCGGCGATATGACCGAACCTTTACGATTATGTTTCTGGAAGTTGGTATAGTGGGCAAGAGACATAGTCATGTACTCAATAGTGTTCGGGTGACATTGCATGAAGTTACTATATGATATGAAAGAGTAAGCAAGAGTAATTTGAGATGATAGGGAGTGATCAGAATCAAGCTTCCAAGGCACTTTGAGCCGTAATTAGGCACACCGCACATGGGGAACTCAGTCAGCAAGTGGAGCATGATTAAACCGTTTAAGGAGCATGCATAGATACATGTATGAGAAGTGGTATCTCACGCAGAATCGTAACTTATATTGTACACTGGTCAGCATGGGATAAATGAAAAGCTTAAGCTCTACATTTGAATGTATCAGGCCCCATTTTTTGGCTCCCGTTTGCAAGCCCCATTTGCGACTCCTCCTTGGTGCACATGCCACATGCTACTCGCTTAACTGCTATTTTATTTGTGCCTCTGTTACCCCCCCTCCCCCCCTCCCACACACACACACACACGCAGACACACATGTGTATATATACTCATTAAGATGCTGTCCCTAGTTTCCGCATTATCGAAATCCTACTTGATCTCAAGCCACTCTTTAACGACGCCGTACAAGCTAAAAAAACAGGACACCTTTTCTGCCCCATCATTCTTCTTCTCTTTTTTTTTTTGGAAAGTGCCTCCTAAGCATGCCAGAATATTTATTTAACATACGCCCCCAATACTGCTCTGTTAGCAAGGAGGGTGTATCAAATCCTTAAAGCATAAGGGCGTTTGGGAATTTCCTCGCCGCCTCAGACGTTTTATAAACTTTTCAATTGCCATTCAAACATTCTAAATATAATGGAAGGTATATTTTTCAAATAATAAACTAGCTGCAGGTTAGATGGCTTCAGCGTGACTGCGATTTTCCGCAAGAGAATTGAAGAAATTACTTACCGATCAACTGCTAATCTGCCTTGACTCCATACAAGGACTCTCTCAAATAGTGTATGAATAAGTGGAGAGGCTAATCTCGCTATATGAGCAAATACTTCCAGCGCGTCCATGATGTCTACAATGTTTGACCTTCATCGTCAACAGTTTCAAATGCCTTTTTCAGTATTATTGTGCTCCTCTGACCACTTTATAAGATGCGTCAGAAGGTTACAGAATATTAGCAGCTCTTTTTTGTATTTCACAAAGAGAACTGCGGCTCCATCTCTAACGTCCCCTACTCTATCTGGGTAACAGTCCTCGCTTGCACAAATGTTTGATGCTGGAAGAGAGTGGGCTGTAAAAACGCCGTTAGGAGTGAAATTTTGTTAACGTATAACGTATCCAACTCCGCCTCCAAAGGTACTGGAGGGCTGGATTATCATATTACATTGCTATTGCAAAGGTGAAGCCATTTCCGGTTAACTTATTACGTCACACAACCCAACTGCTAGTCAGTGCTCGGCCACGTAACCCTACCACAGTCACGATTTTCGCTCACAACGCCGAAGGACATTTTTGTGAAGATTGGAGCATTTAATACTATCGCGTTAGCAGAGGCACCAATTACAAGGTTAAAAATTGAGTGATAGATGTGCGCTAACGAGAGTCGGCAGGGAGAGCTCATGCGAAAGCCATTAACGCGTTCATGTCGTCGTTGTCTTAAAAGGCGGTGCTCAAATGTTTGCCAATGTTGTAACAGACAGCGTTAAAGAGCCCATGAAAAGCTAATTAATAGAAATATAAAACACGCACTAGCAGTGTGCATTACATCAATCCTCTGTGCAATGGAAAAAAGTTTAAGCTAGCTTCATTAGCACCGAACCTATAGCCGAACGAAAATGATGATCCTTCTCTCCCCTCAACTCAATGCACGGCGGCGCGTAAGTAAGCATGAAGAAAACAACTCGCGACGGTGCCCCACGACGACTCCCCCTCCCCTACCCCCTTCACCTTACTTGGGAGCGTCCATTCAGCAGGTGTACCCAGCTGCCCCACTCACGTCAGTGGGGAGGCTTGCGCGCGGCTGTGCGTTGCCCAAATTGGCTGCGAGTGGTCGCCAGGAGCACTTTTTAAAATATTTTTTGCAAAGCATCGGCTCGACATAAAGCTTTCAAACCTGACTGGAATGCTGATAAAGGGCACCTGTGTGAATTGCTTTTATTATAATTTTACCCCAAACAGCATTTCAGCTACCGAGACAAGAACCGTGAAGAGGCAAGGCACTCATAAACGCAGACAAGCAATTTTAATTCGCGAAAAAATGCGCTGCAATATACAGACGATCTCTGCTACAATCTAAATATCCCAATTATCTGAAAACACAACTACCTGAGATGTTAACAAGAAACTTCGCGAGCAAAGAAGATAATCATGACCTGTTCTGTTCAACTAAGTGAAGTTAGAAATGAGAATGGTATTTTCATCAAATCATCCGAAACAACAGGTCGATAATCAAATGGAGGAAGAATGGCAACAAGCGCTATAACAGGCTATTTGAGCAGGTCAAGCTGAAGTAAAATAAACCGGGCAAACAAAATTAATGGCATATCCAGACTGCTTCAGTGAAAACCAGTGAAAAAAGCGACATATTACTTCACACAACGCATAAAATGCTCAGAAAAACCTCGTCCGAAACAATAAAAACAGTTAAAGCAAATAAAAAGGGGCATCCCGTCGACCCAATATCAGTTCAGTTCAGGCGTTCAGTCGTGTCCGACTCTTCGTGACCCTATGGACCATGTCACACCACGCTTTCCGGTCTCTCACTATCTTCTTAACATCACATAGCTTAATCTGCAATGCCTCGAGGATGCCATCTAACCATCGCGTTCGCTGCCTACCCCTTCTCCGGCGACCCTCAACCTTTCCCAAGAATTGGGCAATAGGCCCAGGAAAGTCTCGTTTGAAACTATTAACACGTGAGAAAATAGCATTACTCAGAAAGACCCCAAAACAAGAACAAAAACTACAGGCAATAACATGACAGGGAAGCTATGAAGTTCCATAGCACAGAACCGAAAAAAAAGTCTGAACGACGCTCCATAGCAAACCAAAACCTAATTGAAACCAAACAAGATACCAAAAAATGATGGAAAGAAAACCAGAGCAAACGAAAGAACCATTCCGCAGAAAACCATCCAAACGTCAGAACCTACATGTGACCTTCCAAAACGGAAAATTCTTTTTGTGATATGAAAAGAAAAGGCTTGATAACGCAATGACTAATGGTACCGATGTAGTATTATTCGGTTATGAGGAACCCCCGTTTGTCATGCGAATTTTCCATAAACTGCCTCTTCAAAATAATGTATGCAGTTCTGTTTGTTCCTTTTCTTGTAGTCAGATTACTGCTCAGCCAAAAATCCCTAGCCTTTTTGGAAAGCTCTCTTCTGTGCTCTCTTGTCTTTTCCATGAAGCGCCTACCGGTTTATCCTAAGTTGACTGTACCGCAACTAACTGGTGGGCGGTACACCACACATGACATGCATTCTTTATACTTCCTTCCATGCTTGATGTTGCGAGAAGCCGTCTTAGTATGCTTCATGAACACGCACTTTTTTCATAGCTTGCAAGTGGCAGAGAAGACACACTAACCAATCCTTTCCTCGCGATTCTCTTAACGTTGTGCAACAACTTGTGTATGTAAGGAATCACGTGGGACTTCTTAGACTTCACAGCTTCTTGAACCTCGTACCCTGGCTTCATTTTCTGCAACAAGTTGTTACATGTGCTCGAAATAACATGTAGGGCCTACCCAGAAGCTTGAAAACGCTGAAGCTGATAGTGAAAATTTTCTTCAAATTCGTGATCGCACGTCGTTTTCCGGGTGACGTGATGAACAAAGAAATGCTCCCTCTATTCAGTTGGAATAGCACCGCTTTTCGGAAGCAAAGCTCTTTTCGACCTCCGTCTGAACTTCCCGCGAAGATTTCCCCCAATATGAAAAGCAAAAGACATTTGTGATGAGAAGGAGACTACAGTCTTTCGCCACCCAGGAGCAAGTCTTTGGAGCAGTCTGCCAGCACAGCGAAGCAACAAGAGAAAGTTGCGTGGTGAATCTCGACTCGAGCGGCGTCACCACATGTCCTTCGGCTGTCCTTATCGTCGCTCCATGCGAAGGAGTCACGAATTAGCGTAAGATGGTAGAAAGGCTACTACTCATAACGCAAAAAAATCAGCGCCGGTATCTACAAGGGCGGTCGTTTGGTAGTCATCAACGACGATCCTAAGAATGAATGAAATTTCAAATTTGAAATTTGAAAGTTTCTGCGCTTTAATACGGGAATCGAATATACCAGGCAATTTGGGTGGTGACTAACAGACTCTACTCGACTACCCATGCGAGCGAGCTCGTCATGGATAAAGTGAGGCTTTATTTGTACTTATATCGAGTGAAATCGCATATAATTGTTGAACTTGTCACTCTGATGCATGTGGCAGAGAATAGAAGCATAAATTAGGAATTAGTGAGAAAGTAGCAAAATACATATACGCGAAATATTCTGCAAGAGGAGCCGCAGAAGGGGTGATGACAGCTATCGTGTGATGCACTCTCACCTAAAAGGTGCAGCTAAAATGTTCTCCCCCCCCCCCCCCCCCCATGTCCTTTTATGTCTAATACCTGAAGAGGAGTCTATTATTCCAATAATTCACTGCGCCTTTAGTCCGCGATTTATTGACCAACTGTGCAGTAGAGAGTTACTTCGCTTCTTTATTTTCATTAATAAGCCCCAATTCATTCCTTTGCACTTCATAGCACACCTTGAACAAATGAGCTGTGGCGCACTTGCCATTATAGGGCGTTCCCTTGTCACATATAAAAGTTTCACTAAATTCTCTTTATAAAACTTCGTCATGGTAGTCGTTGAGTACGTGAGTTTTTGAACGAAACGTGTTGTTTAGGCTCTATTTACAATATATTGGGGCTTGTACTGTGCTTCTCCGTGCAGGTGCGACGAATAGGCAGCTGCGATTTCATTGATGAAAGGCACCAGCACGCTCCCCACTTTCGCGTCTGTTGTTCCTTGAGCATGCGGGGCTTGATCGCGAAATACGACGTCGAGGTGATCATCGACGGCAAGTCCAAGACAGTTCCTGCTGAAGTACTCGTCGACAAAGGCTCCACACACTCTTGCATCGATCGGTTTCTTGGCAATTGCACTAAATGTAAGTTACAGTTTCACATCATTAAAACTATAACTTGGATGGCGGTATCAACCTCGCGTCATCCTCAATAACGTCATCCTTGCCCTTTCCTGTCTCTGCGCTCCTCTTTTATGCGCTAATACTATATGTCCCACTGTCGAAAAGCTGGTACATCCGGGGGAGGGAAGCACCTGGAAGTTTATAGTTGGCAAGTGATGTGGCCCGGCTCTTAATGGTCGGCGGCTGGTGTGGCATGATAAGGCCACATTACGTCTACGATTTTACAGGGGCTGCAACCTTGGGTAGCTCCTTTGCGAGGGGAATCGAATCCAGTACCCTTCGGTGCTTAGTATGACAGTTCACCTTATCCTCCGGCCACGTAGGCAAATGCTAGAACGGCTTCTTAAAAACTGGGATTTTAGATCAATATGGCTTAAACTTTAATGTCTTAGTTTATGACGGTACGCAGATGAGTATGTATGACAGATTATCCACAACGACTAGACTTGCTATACGACGACGATTCTGTGAAAGGAGATACAGATACGGGACAGGACTCCCATGTTTTCAGATATTTACCGTTCATTCAGATGAGGAGGATGTTTATATAGCTCTTTATGCGGTTGCAACTGCTTTCACTGCGCTAGCGCATTCTCGCAAACGTCAAGCAAGAATGTGTGACCCCCGTGAAGCTGTCATTGCAATGGTGTACATTTGTTTACCATAAAGAGCACTGTAATATCCGGATGAAACCTTGGACAGGTGCGGTAGACAGAGTGAGAATAATGGCACCAACGTAATGAAGAGAAACACTGTAGGCGTCAGTTGCAATCATTAGGCTCGACGAAAGTGACACAACGTACAGTCGACGAACATTAGTTGGCATCGCTCGACCTGGAGCCGCTGTGGAGAGGGAATATCACTAGAGTGGCAAACGATATATTCCACCTCGCCTTTCGATGGCTTTCTTGAATACCTCGTCATTAGCTGATGTGCAATTCAGCAAAAAAACCGCCAAGCAAAAACAAGATAAATTGAGCAAATATTTATCCAGGCTAGACTATAAATGGGTTTCAGTAGACGAAAGCAAGCGCCCTCAAAGGCACACACGGGAGAATGAAAACAACGGACAAACGCTCGCATAAATTTGCAGCCACGCCAACACATATACTGAAACTCGAATATATGCGCACAAACAGAAACAACGTGAAATCCCCCGGCGGTTTAAGAAACACGCTCAAGATAATCAATTTATGCCTTCAAAAGATTTATCGACGTATCGCAGACAAACTTATCGCCGCTCTTTGTATATGAAAAGCAGCTAGCGATTCTCGTGCCGCCCTACCATGACCCCTACCCAGTACATTAAGCTTATGGAGCCGTGGCAAGAATGCGTTGCAGTCTCCGCAATGTCAGCTGTATAGGCTTCTCCACCGGCAATCCGTACGTCAGTTCAGTTCAGTCGTGTCCGACTCTTCGCGACCCTATGGACCATGTTACGCCACGCTTTCCGGTCTCTCACTATCTTCCTAACATCGCATAACTTCATCATCAGTGCCTCGAGGATGCCATCTAACCATCGCGTTCGCTGCCTACCCCTTCTCCGGCGACCCTCAACCTTTTCCAACATCAAATCTTTCTCCAGCGACTCCTCTCTTCTCATCAAATGACCAAAGCAGCTGAGCTTTAACTTTAGAATTTGACCCTCCAATGAGCAGTCAGGGTTTATGGTCGACAATATCGACTGATTTGATCTTCTGGCAGTCCAAGGAACTCGCAAGAGTCTTCGCCAGCACCACAATTCAAACGCGTGAATTCTTCGGCGGTCAGCCTTTTTCACAGTTCAACTATCGCATCCATACATCACAACTGGAAAGACCATAGCACGAGTTATACGGATCTTGGTTGGCAGACTAATGTCTCTGCTCATTAGTACGCGGTCAAGTCTAGCCATGGTTCTCTTTCCCAAAAGCAGGCGTATACTAATTTCATGGCTGCAGTCACCTTCAGGGGTAATCTTGGATCTCAAGCAGAGAAAATCCGTCGCAGCTTCCACTTCTTGTTCCTTCATGCTCCAGGACTTGATAGGGCAAAACACTATAATCTTTGTCTTTTTAATGCTCAGTTTATACCCAAAATTTCTCACTCGCTTCTTGTACGCGCATCAGAAGTCTCTTGAGTTTCACTTCACTTTCTGTCATTAAAGTGGTATCATCCGCATATCTAAAGTTGTTAATACTTTTCCCAATAATCTTCACTCCAGCTGAAGACTCTTCTAGACCGGCCTTCCTCATGATGCACTCAACATATAGGTTAAATTGGCATGGCGACAGTATGCAGCCTTGCCTCCTTCCTTTCTCAATCGGAAACCAATCAGTAAGACCATGCCTAGTTCTGACTGTCGCCTCTTGCCTTTTATATAGGTTCCTGAGGCGACAAATTAGGTGAATGGGAACTCACATCTCTTGGAGAGCTTGCCACAATCTGCTGCGATCTACGCAGTCAAACGCTTTCGCATATAGTCAATAAACCAGAAGTAGATGGGTTTCTGGAACTCTCTTGGTTTATCCATGATCCAGCGAAGGTTGGCAATCTGGTCTCTAGTTCCTCTGCCCTTGCGAAACCCAGCTTGCGCGTCCGGAAGCTCCCGATCCACATACTGCTGCAGCCTACCTTGTAGGATTTTCAACATCACCTTGCTAGCATGCGAAATAAGCGCGATTGTGCGGTAGTTGGAACAATCTTTGGTACTGCCTTTCTTTGGAATGGAGATGTAAACTTGACCTCCTCCAATTCTGTGGCCACTGCAGGGTTGTCCAAATCTTCTGACATAATGTATGCAGAATGTTAACAGCATCATGGTTGAGGTTTTGAAGCAACTCAGCTAGAATGCCATCAATTCCGCTAGCTTTGTTTTTAGCAAGGCTGACTAAGGCCCATTCAACTTCACTCTTCAGGATGCCCGGCTCGAGATCAGTAATCACTACAGTCTTGTGTTGGGTTTGCACATTCAGGTCCTTCTTGTACAGTTCTTCTGTGTATTCCTGCGACCTCTTCTTTATCTCTGAGGCTTCAGTGAGGTCCTTGCCTCGTTTGTCCATTATCACGCCCAGCTTAGCACAGAAGCTTCCTTTGATATCTTTGATTGTCTTATACAGAGCTCTTGTGTTCCTTAATTGGCTGTTGTCCTCAACTGCTTGGCACTGTATGTTCAGAAAGGCAATCTTTTCTCCCTTGCTATTTTGTGAAAATCCGCATTGAGAACCTTGTATCTTTCTCTTTCCCCCATAACTTTTGCCATCCTCCTTTCCTCAGCTATTTGCAAAGCCTCTCCAGATAACCAGTTTGCTTTCTTGAATTTCTTTTGCTTTGGAATTACCTTATTAGCTACTTCTTGTATTATATCACGAACATCAGTCCACATCCCTTCGGGCTCTCTGTCTTCTAAACCTAATTCTTGAAATCGATTCCTCACTTCCACAGCATATTCAAATGGAATTTGATCCAGATCATACCTGAAAGGCCTTCCAGTTTTCTGCGTTTTCCTCAATCGAAGCTTAATTTTGGCAACAAGAAGCTGATGATCGGTGCCACAATCGGCCCCAGGCCTTGTTTTTACTGCTTGTATAGCGCTTCTCCATCTCTGACGGCAAAGAATATAATCGATCTGATTCCTGTACAGACCGTCCGGTGAAGTCCATGTGTACAGGCGCCTCTTGTGCTGTTGAAAATGAGTATTCGCTATTGTCAGGTTGTTTTCTTGACAAAACTCCACTAGCATCTGCCCAACTTCATTTGGCTCACCAAGACCGAACTTGCCGATAATTCCGGATATTTCTTCACTCCCGACCTTAGGATTCCAGTCTCCTATGAGAAAAACGACGTCTGATGATGGGGTGCTGTCTAAAAGGCATTGTAGATCCGCATAAAATCTCTCAACGTCAGCTTCTTCAGCAGTAGTGGTCGGTGCATAGACTTGGATAACTGTAATAATCCGTAGTACCATAGGTGAATAAGATTAAAATGCGGGAAAGGATAGTGGTAAAACGGAATGCCAACTGCTACAAGCTTTTCATGTTGGGAGGGGGGGGGGGGGGGGAGAGCACGCTTGCTGTTTTCTTCATTTCATGTGGGCCTTTTTGTGCCCTTCTTTTCTCCCTACCAAACAATAAACAAGCATAAACCAGAGAAAAACGTGCTGGCGCACCTTGTTAGCATTCATCTTCTCTGTTTCGTCCTGGATCCATTACTTTACCTACAGTAATATTGGCGTGTACAGCATTTTCGAGATGTCCATGTCTACACCATGCTTGTTATCGTAAAGGGGGGGGGGGGGGTAAATAAAGCTGCCCCATTGAAATAAAGTCCTAACTTAAAATCCTAAGACTAACTTACTGGAGTAGAGAAAACAATACATTCGAGAAAAAGTTCAGCGCGTTATCCGCTCTCCTTTTTAAAGCTGCAGCAGTAAAAGCGCCATTCCCCGTAAATCGGGTGTCGGGCGCCGACCATCGGCATTAGCATTGTGAGCGCAACACCATGGCCATGGGGATGCCAGGTAGCAGCTGACAGCTGACATGACCACAAACTGACTGGCAGTAGGGTTGCCAGACATTACGTTTCGCAGGAGTTGCCAACTAGGCCTCTACTTTTATACGAGAGGATGGGATTATAATCATATGGGAAGATGATATATTACGGCGTCGAAAAAGAGCTTCTGTGATCGTCGGGAGGTCATCGGACTCGCTGGTCGTGCGTTGCGTCCATTGGGAATTTCGGAAGAAAGCTGCGGCGACCGTCGAAAGCCTACCAGGACATTTGGATTCACATTACCCCTAGGAAACAAGGCACAATCATTAACTAAGCCAGATTACTTTGTTACTTTGTTAAAGCCAGGCTTTATGTATAGGGAGGTAAATGACGCTATCGGGTCACAACCTGAAAGGACGGAGCAAGTGGCCCACCAACTTGATCATAATCTTAGAAAACGTGTAATTCTAGCGCTAAAATTATTTTGGAATTCCATACCTCAACTTCACATGCGGTCAGTGGAGCAGGACGTCAGTTAATAACTTCAGGCTAAGAATTTATTGATGTATATAATGAAGGAAGCAATAAACGAAATCGGTGGCTCATATTAAAGAACAATCCAGGAGGTTTCTTTATATCACCGCATTGTTAATTGCTTACTGGCGCCGCCATGTGGTCGAGCCCGAGAATTTGCGTAAGATGGTAGCAAGGCCATGACACATAACGCAAAAATCAGCGCTGATATCTACATGGACAGTCGTGTGGTAGTCGTAAGTGGCGATCGGCATCTGAGCGGAGACGTGCTCGTAGTCGACTAAGCGCGCCGTATCGCAGATCATCGGACTGACGGATAGTTCGGTGCGTCGAATTGCGGCGTCGAAAAAGAGCTTCTGTGATCGTCGGGAGGTAATCGGACTCGCTGGTCGTTCGCTGCGTCCATTGGGAGTGTCGGAAGAAAGCTGAGTCGATAGTCGAAAGGTGTTCCGAGCGGACGGTCAAATGTCGGTCCGTTTGATCGAATATGCGAGGAGAGGAGGTTGGTAGAAGTGTTCATCGACGGCTGCCGTAAATCCGATGTTCGCCGTGCTCAGGTTTCCCGCCACGGGCTTGGGGATTGCCTGAAGGAAGAACGGCGGCTGTAGGAAAACTGCCCTAGGGATGGTGACCTGGAATGGCCTCGCTGAAGGGACACAGCTGGGACGTTGTCACTGGTCGATGTCTCGAGAGGAGGAGGAAGAACATTTATTTCCGCCGAATATGGTGCTGCAGCCACCTCTGGGTCCGCACGCAGGCGTCCGGGGAGGCAGTCTGTCGCACTGCGGCCAGAGGACACCCGGCCCCGTCTAGGAGAAGAGGTCTTCAGCCTTGGCCGCCAGGCGGACGGCGAATCGCTGAGCTTTTTCGTCGGAGCTTCTTAGCGTCGTCTCCCATTCATCGCTAGTTTTAATCGCGTTGCGCCCTGGGGCACGAACGCATCTCCACAATATGTGATCTAATGATGCCACGTGACCACAAAATTTACAAATTTCGGTTTCTGCACCGTCCCTCTTCTGCCCTCTGGCACCCGTCCAAATCCTCCACAGGGGCGAAAAGAAATTTCGAGCTTGGAGTCTTCTCCAGTCGTATGATTCCTTTTTACTCATTGATCTATCCGGTGTCGAATATATCCTCCGGTCTTTCTTCAGGTTGTCGGTTACATCCCTAAACGCACCAATACATTCCTGGCTTTTAGATGTCGTTGTGGAGGCATCCGCAGCACCCCGAGGTAGCGAGGAGCGGGCGAGCATATGGGCAGCCTCGTTGCCGGCGAGACCGGCGTGTGCTGGGGTCCAGATTATGGTCACGCTTTCGGCGAGAGACGACTCGTTCAGAATTTTTGCAGCACGATTGTTGACTCTACCCTTGCTAAAATTCCTAATCGCCGCTTTGCTATCGCTGATGACGTGTTTCACGCCGGGTCGTGCAATGGCGATGGCTATTGCAATCTCCTCCGCCTCTACCGGCAGTAGATCTCGGTTTCTTTCGATTCCTATCGCGATCCCGGTGTCTAATAGGGCGACTGAGGTTACGTCGCCTTCTTTGCCGATCGCTGCATAGGTGTAGACGACCAATTCCGGCGGGAGTTTGTCCAATTTGTTAGCGTGGTGCTTAGCTCTGCTTTTCCTCCTCCCCTCGTCGTGGACGGGGTGCATGTTCTTCGGTATGGGCGAGACGTATAGATGCTTTCTGATTTCTCGATCTATGCTTTCTCTGACACTTTCGCCTTCCCCGGGCTCTAGTAGGTTTACCCAGTCGAGGACTTGCCTACCCGCCGCCGTTCCTGCGAGTCGCTCTCTCTGGGGCAGCCTGACCGCCGCAGCTAGCTCTTTCCACTCATTATGCAACACCATTTTCTCTAGAATGTCGTTAGAAGTCGTTATGGGGAGTCCTAGAGCACACTTCGTGCATCTCTTAATTATGATGTTTAATTCGCGTTCTTAGGTCTTGTTGATACTTAGGAATAGAGTCGCGTAGCAGATTCTGCTCGTGAAAAAAGCTTGTACGAGTATGAGTCTACTAGCCTCCGTGAGGCCACTTCTTCTGTTGGACGTCGTCTTAAATACTTTGACTACGAGCTCCGCCTGATTTTTTAATTTCTTAATCAGGCTTTTGTTACTACCCCTGCGGTTGATAATCATACCTAATATTCTAATTTCAGGTACTCTCGGGACTTCGTTCCCGTTGACTTTAATTTGTTATCTGAAGTTATCTTCCCACTACTGCTGGTCATTACCAGAAGCTCCGATGTTTCTGGCGAACAGCATAGACCTCTGTCCTCTGCCTGTTTGCCGATTATATCTGCTGCCTCTTGGAGCCTGGATGTGATGTACGAGTCGTTCCCTTCGCACATCCAGACGGCCACATCGTCCGCGTAGATGCTTAGGTTTAAGTCATCGAGATAGCCAAGCTTACGGGGGAGCTTCCTCATTACGATGTTAAAAAGGAAAGGTGAGAGCACAGCCCCCTGTGGAGTGTTTCTGTTACCCAGCGGGAACTCCTCCGAATTTAGGCCCTAAAATCTGATGATCGCCGTCCGGTCTCGCAGGATTGATCTAATGTAGTTGTAGGTTCTTTCGCCTACTCTTAGCTCAGCGAGCCCGTTAAGAATAGGGTCGTGGCTTACATTGTCGAAAGCTTTCTTAAGATCTAAGCCAGAATAGCTTTCGTATTTTTTCCCTGAAGTCTCTGACTACATCGCTATGTAGTCTGAGCATGGTATCTTGCGTACAGAGGCCGGGCCTGAATCCAACCAATTCAGCCGGCCACGCATCATTCTCTTCGGTGTATTTGGTTAGCCTCCTTTGAATGACTTTCTCAAGTAGTTTGCCTACGCAGAATGTTAGTGATATTGGGCGGAGACTCTCCAAGCCCGGTGGTTTTCCCTGCTTGTGGATGGGTGATCTTAGCCCTCTTCCACTCTTGGGGTGCTTGACCACTCTCCCACACCTGATTTAAATATCTGGTTAGGGCATTGATCGATTCGTCGTCCAGATTTGCGAGCATCTTGTTATTAACGAGGTCCGGGCCGGGGGCCTAGCGTCTTTTTAGGCCGTGCAGCTCCGCTCTGACTTCTGCCACTGTTATGGACGCGTCAAGCTCGCTGTTCGCCGGTCCGTTGTAATCTCTGTAATGCGCTGTGGCGGGGAGAGCTACGTACGTGTATTTGAGCTTGTCAATGAGCTGTTTGTCCGTACCCTTAAAGTTATACCTCGCCTTGACCTGTTCTATGTTAGCGGCCGTTTTGGACTTACTGGGGTGTGTCAGGAACCTGAGCAGTTGCCAGGTCTTGGCCCCATTCATGGTGCCCTCCATCTCGTCGCATTTGTTATCCCAACGTTGCGACTCGAGTTACCGGGCGTATTTTTCTATTTCGATGTTGTGTCTGGCTATCTCTCTTCTGAGATTTCGGTTCCACTTTGCTTTTTGAGCTTCTTCGTTAGCTCTTCTTTCTTTTTAAACATGCCGAATAGCCTGCTATCCATCGCCTCATGCAGAGCTTCGCTTTTAATTTCTTCGGTGGCCTCGTTTACATGCGTAAATAATTGGGCGGCCCAATTTTGAATGCACTCTATATCCCCAATTTCTTCCCGTTCTCTGATCTGTCTGAATTTATCCCAATCCACTTAGGTTTCCGTCCAATACGCAGCGGGCTTAACGCTCACTTTCCTGCTTAGTTCTACCTCTAGTACTTAGTGGTCGCTACCTAGATCCTGATGCTTATTCGTCCACTTGACTATGCCAGTTCTATGGCAGAGAGTCAAGTTCGGGTTTGTGTCCGCTGACACACTGTTGCCCACCTCGTCGGGCATCTAATGTCGTTAGCGATGTAGAGGTTTGACTCACTGATATCTACCAACAGCGTTTGACCCTTCGGGCTGCTGGTCGTGTAACCCCATTCTCGATGTCTGGCATTAAAAACGCCGGCTATTATTAGTGGGTTCTTACCTGCCAGGCTAATCGCTCTCTTAAATATCGGGCCGAACCTCGCCTTCGTGAACTTCGGGGAGCTGTACACATTGAGTAGAAATATGCTGCCTCTGTTCTTTTTACCGGTCAGGATTTCCACAAAGACCGTTTCGGTCTCCCTGTTGCCTACTTCGTGCTGGACAACGGCGACGTTGTTTTTGACGTACGTCACGACCTGAGTTTTACTTCCCTTCCCGCTATCGTAGCTTTTGTACCCCGGAAGCTTCCATACATCTCGCGTTTCCTGCAGAGCCATTGCCAAAAGCTGTGTGTTCTGGCTAGCTACGTCGCTTCATTGACAACGACCGGCAATTCCAATGCCAAATTTTAGACGTTTTGGGATCCATTATGATTGTGATATTGTATACCCGATGCGTTGCAAAGGGCTTGAAGCGTCCTTTCTAGCACTCCAAATCTCGCCTCGAGTTTCTTGTCCAGGTTCAATTCGAAGTTTGTGATTTCATCCTTGACTAATTTTCTAAATGCCACGTGCTTTCTGGCTTGTCCAATTACACTAGTGTCGTCTGATTTACGTTTTGCGGGTCTAGCCTGATCGATATTCATTTCATTCCAGTCGTCACTGTCCCCGCAATAATTGCTCTCGCTTGCCCCACCGGGGCCCCGTATGACGGGCGGCCTGAGCATCGGAGGTGCCGGTGCAGGTATAGCTTTTGCCTCTTTTAACTCTTTAATTACCTCGACTAGGGATTTGAGTGTTTCTTTAATCTCTTTGATGTCTTCTTTATTAATTCTGATTTTTTTGCTATGCTCGGCTTAAGTCTGTTGTAATTCCGAAAGTTCCGAGATTTTTTTCTTTGGAGACCCCGCTAGCGAAGCTGACCGACTTACCGCTTGTCCGTGTCTTACTTCCTTCCGTCCTTCGTGTACTTTCGCGCTATTTTCCATCATGAATGTTAACCAACTCGCCTAACTTTCGGCATTACTTAACGCCTGCGTTAACTTCTTCATTCGTCTTTGCTTGTCCGGCCGGCGTCTCCCCGGGCTTCGGCCAGTGTTTCTTGTCGTCCTTGGGTGGCGGTGGTTGTGGCGGCCCCATGTTCTTGCTCTTGGATCTGGGCTCATCTCTGGTGACGAATGCGCTGAAGTCTCTCGCACGGCTCGTTGTGTCCGCGGCGTCGCCTCTTCCTCTCGATCTGCCCCGGGTTCGCGTTGGCTCTTGCTGCTTGTTTTGAGCCTGGATGGCTTCTTTCTCTGCTTGTCGGACTTTGAGAATGTGCGGGGTCCGGTACATGCTTCTGCAGCGGTTGTGCCTCAGGGGGTGGCTGCCGCCGCACAGTAGGCATTGCGGCTCGCAATCTTGTTCGTACCCCTCCGATGGATTAAAGATTCTGCACCCTCGGCATCGAGGGCTGGTGGGGTCCGGGCAGACGCCCGACCGATGTCCTAGGTTGCCGCATGCGTAGCACATATCGAATTTCTTTTTATAGAGTTGCCCCGGTATCGCAATTCGTTGAATCACACCTCTCGCGGGATTTCTTGGTCTTCGAAAATAATAAGCACGGTTTTGGATTTTTTCCCGAGCCTCCTCGCTCCAACGTAGCCAGGGTTATCTCTGAGTCCCTGCCGAATTTCCTGCTCCGTGACGTCCAGCGGAACGTCGTATATGACGCCCTTGCCACCCTCCAGCATGGCCGCGTGAGCAGTTGCGTCTATCTCAACTAGCCCGATTTTTATGGTCGTAATTTGCTCGTACCGCTTCGGCCTGCCGAGCTCCGGGGTCATAATTAGTAGGGACTGATTCTTCGGGTTGGCAATGAATCGGTTTTCCCCGTTCAGGTTGAGGCCTGCAGCCATAGCAAGGACCTGTTGCTGCTTCGGTCCCGCTTTCCTCGTCAGCTGATCGGCGTCGCCGTGCGGTCGCAGCATTACGCGGAACATCTCCTTTGGTATTTTAGATCCGACTGTGCCTACGGATCTCTCGTCGAGTGACCTTCCTATCGTTTTTTGTCGCGATTTGGCGGCCTCGGTCCTTTCGCTCCCCTTCAAGGGTGCCTCCTTCTTCGCTTGGGACGCTGCGTCGCATTCCTTCACATATCTGCCTGCTTGCCGGCGGAACCATGAATTTTCTTCTAAGGCCTCAATCGCCTCCATATTTCCATCCTTACTAGTGTCAGAGTTCGGCTGGTAGCTCTGATTTTCCTCGTCCTGCCAGTCCATGCCGACCACGCTCCGAGGGTTTTCCCTCGAGGGCGGCTAGGCCGGACGCTAGGTTCGGACGCTAGGCTTAACTTGGCGGCGTTGTCGCTTCGAACTTCGAACTATCGTAATGACCAAATTGGTGGTCCCACCTTTTAGAGAGTTGGTTCCACTTGATCCTCGGGACTTTCGAAAATCGGTCCGAAGTGAGATGTGTGCACTCACAAACTGCCGAAAAAGGCCATTAACAGTAGAGCTTGACGTGGCAGCGTCTTCACTCCTCGGCGGCACCTGGCGGCCTCCATCTCTCGAGATTGTTCATCATAGCGCAGCCGAGTAGCAGTCGGTAAGAATCCGTGTAAGCCCATCCGACGGTTCGGGCAGCGGCGCAGTAAATGACCAGATTCGCCACAGTGGAAGCGCGGAGGTAGATTGATCGGCGGGCGCCACGCTTGTGCTTTGCGAACGGGCTGCCGAGCGTCAGGCACACCAGTCAAAACTGGTTATCGGGGTGCAAGACGAGCCTGAGGAGCTGGCCTACACGGCGCCGGTGGTGCTGGCGCTTGGGTACGAAACATGTCTCTGTAGGGCATGACATACGGTGCAGGCGGCTGAGGGGATGGCATTGACGGCCCTGCTTGGCGGACCTCTTAGCGCACAAGATCCCAGATGCGTGATAGAGGGAAGATTTCGCAGCTCTTCGGACACGATGCTTGGGAGAAGTCCATGCACGGCTTCACACTCGTTGCAGGACATCGAAAAGCGGACGTTCACAGCAGTGATATTCGCAGGGTGGTGAAAATGCACAAATCGCTGCTGTAAGCCACGTTCCATGCTTGTCGCTTCCTTTGTGAAATCAGCAACAGTACATTAAGTACATGGAGGGTCATGTACAATGTCGACGAACAGCTGCTCCAGGGTGCCTGGCATGATATGGTGCAGCGTCTTTGCTCCTACATGGATGAATCAGTGCGGTTGAAACGACGAGTCAAGTCTTCCAAGAGCATGGCGTCGCTGTCATTAGGCCGCTGTGCTCTGGACTGTGCGCCAGTTAAGCCATCTCTTTTCTGACATGGCTGCCACGTGTTCCGAGCATCTACCTGCGGAAATCTTTCCAGGCAAGGAGGGTAGCATCATGGATTTCGAACTACGTCTTAGCGGCGTCTTCAAGTGCAAAATCAACATTCCGCAGCATGCGCTGCTCGTGGCATTTAATGCAGCGACACGGTCGTACCTGGTCAACCAGTCTTCAACGTTCTGAAATATATCATCATAGAACGGCGTGGGCATACGCGCAGCATGGAAGAGCAGAGGCTCCGCACTCACGGCAAGCTGAATGGTCTAGCTTGCCATCGTAGCCGTCACGACTGGCGGTGGGAAAACAAGTGGGCTATGGTGCTGCCTATGGGCTGTGGGCTATGATTTCATGATGATGGCAACAAGCTGACGTTTGAAGCAGAAGCTTTATTACGGCAGCCAACTCGAGCCTTCAGCTTCAGTGTCGGTGGGTGCCTGAAAGAGTGCCAACCCGGGCCTCTGCTTTCATGTGGGAAGAATCAGCGTCCCATGACATTCGAATTCACGTTACCTCTATGCCACGGGAAGGAGTTACCAACTCCTTTGGCTCCTTTCATATAGAATGGTGATATCAGAACCAGCCTGTCTGAAGTTCCCTATGCATTCACGTTACCCCTAGGACACGCAGGTGCGTCCATACCGCTTGGTTAAAGGGACTTTATATGTGGGCTGGTAGCTTATGTTCTCGCGTCATACCCTTAAAGGCTGAGCTCAGTTGTCCCCAATGATGTATCGCCTACACGGATAGGGTGCGATAGGGGAATAATGTCGTAGGCAAAAGAAGCTTCCGCTTCCATTCAGGTTTAACTAGACCTAAACCACAGGTAATGTTTTCTTTCTCCTTCCGTTTTGCAAGGTTTTTTCGATCAGTGATATGAAAGTGCACAACGATGCGACGAGTTGCAACGAGTGAGGTTTGTAATTAAGGCATGTCATAGCGTGGGAGGTTTGTAACAAGCAATGCTACGAGCTTACTGTCCCTAGGGCACCTCGGGGATCATAATTGGGAATGAAATTAATGTGAGGCACGGACACTACGTCTACAAAAAATTTCTACCACATAACGCGTATGTTTTCATTCTTATGCGCGTGCTTCCTTCTAAACAATACGCGCAGACAAATGTATCGGAGATAAGGTTTCAATACGCGGCACATCTTTATGATTTGGACTGGTCTCTTCGATTGGTTTCACCCGTCTGAGCTCTCTACCACATCAGTCTGTCCCTGGTGTGAGTTCCGATCTGGACATGGCCTGCCAGATGTCAGCTGCATACTGGACAGGTCTGTCACCTCCGAACGTCCCACCATACAGGACACTCGGGCTGTAGCTCTGAACCCAAAGTGGTCTTCGCAGTTTTAATGGTTTGTTCAATGAGAGCTGCAATCTGTCGTGTATATATGTGTCTAGTCTTTATAGAGTGCCCGCGACACAGGTATGATATGAACACTAGACCCGTCGCTCTGGGAAAAATGAGATTTGCGGGCTACTAGACTTAATAAAGAAATTTTAAGGCGAAAGCCTTTAATGCCTCATCGTTGTAAACAGGAGCTGTCCGCAGAGGATGTCACAATTTTGAGGGAGATAGTTAAAAATAAATAAATTAAACCTTGTCTATACCAGGAATGGAACGTCCATCCCTTGGATCCCCAGCCGAGCCGTTTACGAACTGCCCCACGCCCCGGATCGTAAAACGTTCATCATAATTTTTGTTGTCTACTGTGAAGATAGCCGGACTTCACGAGTGATAGATACTGCGGATTCAATTTTCTGTGAACGAGTTATAGGAGGTCGTTCAACCTTGATGCGTTCAGTGGAATGCTGGTTGGGTTCAATAGGGGTGCGTCATATATCGTCACGACTGGTTATGACGTCGACAGGCCATTCATGCATAGACGAAACTGACCCCGCCGGGCGTCCTGTCCAGGCGTCCATGCGGCGCCTTTCATTTGGCGTTT
>JAJIZL010027346.1:81572-118180 GCA_023969395.1 Amblyomma maculatum | reverse complement strand
GGATGAAATCATAGACTTCGAATTGAACCTGAATAAGAAACTCGAGGCGAGATTTGGAGTGCTAGAAACGATTCTTCAAGCCCTTTGCACCGCATCGGGTATACAATATCACAGTCATAATGGATCCCAAAACGTCTAAAATTTGGCAATGGAATTGCCGGTCGTTGTCAATGAAGTGATGGCTGTTGCAACAGTACGTAGCTGTAGCCAGAACACACAGTCTTTGGCAATGGCGCTGCAGGAAACGCGAGGAGTATGGAAGCTTTCGGGGTACAAAAGCTACGATAGCGGGAAGGGACGTAAAACCCAGGTCGTGACGTACGTCAAAAACAACGTCGCCGTCGTCCAGCACGAAGTAGGCAACAGGGAGACCGAAACGGTCTTTGTGGAAATCCTGACCGGTAAAAAGAATAGAGACAGCATATTTCTACTCAATGTGTACAGCTCCCCGAAGTGCACGAAGGCGAGGTTTGGCCCGATATTTGAGAGAGCGATTAGCCTGGCAGGTAAGAACCCACAAAGCCGGCGATTTTAATGCCAGACATCGAGAATGGGGTTACACGACCAGCAGCCCGAAGGGTCGAACGCGTTGGAAGATATCAATGAGTCAAACCTCTACATCGCTAACGACATTATATGCCCGACAAGGGTGGGCAACAGTGTGTCAGTGGACACAAACCCGGACTTGACTCTCTGCCATAGAACTGGCATAGTCAAGTGGACGAACAAGCATTAGGATCTAGGTAGCGACCACTACGTGCTTAGAGGTAGAACTAAGCAGGAAAGTGAGCGTTAAGCCCGCTGTGTACCGGACGGAAACCCAAGTGGATTGGGATAAATTCAGACAGATCAGAGAATGGGAAGAGATTGGAGATATAGAGAGCATTCAAAATTGGGCCGCCCAATTAATTACCCATGTAAACGAGGCCACCGAAGAAATTAAAAGCGAAGCTCTGCCTGAGGCGATGGATAGCAGGCTATTCGGCATGTTCAAAAAGAAAGAACAGCTAACGAAGAAGCTCAAAAAGCAAAAGTGGAACCGAAATCTCAGGAGAGAGATAGCCAGACATAACGTCGAAATAGAAAAATACGCCCGGAAACTCGAGTCGCAACGTTGGGATAACAAATGCGACGAGATGGAGAGCACCATGAATGGGGCCAAGACCTGGCAACTGCTCAGGTTCCTGATAGACCCAAGTAAGTCCAAAACGGCCGCCAACATAGAACAGGTCAAGGCGAGGTATAACTTTAAGGGTACGGACAAACAGCTCATTGACAAGCTCAAGTCCACGTACATAGCTCCCCCCGCCACAGCGCATTACAGAGATTACAACGGACCGGCGAACAGCGAGCTTGACGCGTCCATAACTGTGGCAGAAGTCAGAGTGGAGCTGCACGGCCTAAAAAGACGCTCGGCCCCCGGGCCGGACCTCGTTAATAACAAGATGCTCGCAAATCTGGACGACGAATCGATCAATGCCCTAACCAGATATTTAAATCAGGTGTGGGAGAGTGGTCAAGTACCCCAAGAGTGGAAGAGGGCTAAGAGCACCCTAATCCACAAGCAAAGGAAACCACACGGCTTGGAGAATCTCCGCCCAATATCACTAACATCTTGCGTAGGCAAACTACTTGACAAAGTCATTCAGAGGAGGCTAACCAAACACATCGAAGAGAATGATGCGTGGCCGGTTGAATTGGTTGGATTCAGGCCCGGCCTCTGTACGCGAGATACCATGCTCAGACTACATAACGATGTAGTCAGAGACTTTAGGAAAAAAATACGAAAGCTATTCTAGGCTTAGATCTGAAGAAAGCTTTCGACAACGTCAGCCACGACGCCATTCTTAATGGGCTCACTGAGCTAAGAGTAGGCGAAAGAACCTACAAATACATTAGATCATTCCTGCGAGACAGGACGGCGATCATCAGCTTTCAGGGCTTAAATTCGGAGGAGTTCCAGCTGGGTAACAGAGGCACTCTGCAGGGGGCTGTGCTCTCACCTTTCCTTTTTAACATCGTAATGAGAAAGCTCCCCCGTAAGCTTGGCCATCTCGATGACTTAAACCTAAGCATCTACGCGGACGATGTGACCCTCTGGATGTGCGAAGGGAATGACACGTACATCACATCCAGGCTCCAAGAGACAGCAGATATAATCAGCAAACACGCAGAGGACGTAGGTCTATGGTGTTCGCCAGAAAAATCGGAGCTCCTGGTAATGACCAGCAATAGTGGGAAGATAACTCCAGATATCAAAATTAAAGTCAACGGGAACGAAGTCCGGAAAGTACATGAAATTAGAATATTAGGTATGATTATCAACCACAGGGGTAGTAACAAAATCCCGATTAAGAAATTAAAAAATCAGGCGGAGCTCGTAGTCAGAGCATTTAAGACGACGTCCAGCAGAAGGAGTGGCCTCACGGAGGCTAGTAGACAGACTCGTACAAGATTTTGTCACGAGCAGAATCTGCTACGCGACTCTATTCCTAAATATCAACAAGGCCGAAGAACGCGAATTAAACATCATAATTAAGAGATACACGAAGTGCGCTTTAGGACTCACCATAACTACTTCTAACGACATTATTGAGAAAATGGTGTTGCATGATGAGTGGAAAGAGCAAGCTGCGGCGGTCAGGCTGTCCCAGAGAGAGCGACTCGCAGGAACGGCGGCGGGTAGGCAAATCCTCGACTGTGTAAACCTACTAGCGCCCGGGGAAGGCGAAAGTGTCAGAGAAAGCATAGATCGAGAAATCAGAAAGCATCTATACGTCTCGCCCATACCGAAGAACATGCACCCCGTACACGACGAGGGGAGGAGGAAAAGCAGAGCTAAGCACCTCGCTAACAAATTGGACAAACTCCCGCCAGAATCGGTCGCCTACACCGATGCAGCGATCGGAAAGAAGGCGACGTAACCTCAGTTGCCCTATTAGACACCGGGATCCCAATAGGATTTGAAAGAAACCGAGATCTACCGCCGGTAGATGAGGAGGAGATTGCAATAACCATCGCCATTGCACGACCAGGCATGAAACACGTCATCAGCGATAGCAAAGCGGCGGTTAGGAATATTAGCAAGGGTAGAGTCAGCAATCGTGCTGCAAAAATTCTGAGCGAGTCGTCTCTCGCCGAAAGCGTGACCATAATCTGGACCCCAGCACACGCGGGTCTCGCCGGCAACGACGCTGCCCACATGCTTGCCCGCTCCTCGCTACCTCGGGGTGCTGCGGACGCCTCCACAGCAACATCTAAAAGCAAAGAATATATTTGTACGTTTAGGGATGTAACCGACAACCTGAAGAAAGACCGGAGGATATATCCGCCACCGGATAGATCCCTGAGTAAAAGGGAATCATACGACTGGAGAAGACTCCAAGCTCGAAATTTCTTTTCGCCCCTGTGGAGGAGTTGGACGGGTGCCAGAGGGCGGAAGAGGGACGGTGCAGAAACCGAAATTTGTAAATTTTGTGGCCACGTGGCAACATTAGATCACATAATATGGAGACGCGTTCGTGCCCCAGGGCGCAACGCGATTAATACTAGCGATGAATGGGAGACCACGCTAAGAAGCTCCGGTAAAAAAAACTCAAGTTATTCGCCGTCCGCCTGGCGGCCGAGGCTGAAGACCTCTTCTCCGAAACAGGGCCGGGTGTCCTCTGGCCGCGGTGCGACAGGCTGCTTCCCCGGACGCCTGCGTGCGGACCCGGAGGTGGCTGCCGCGCCATATTCGGCGGAAATAAATGTTCTTCCTCCTCCTCTCGAGACATCGACCAGTGACAACGTCCCAGCTGTGTCCCTTCAGCGACGCCATTCCAGGTCACCATCCCCAGGGCAGTTTTCCTCCAGCCGCCGTTCTTCCTTCAGGCAATCCCCAAGCCCGCAGCGGGAAAACTGAGCATGGCGAACATCGAATTTACGGCCGCCGTCGATGAGCACTGCTGCCAACCCCCTCTGCTCGCAGATTCGATCAAACGGACCGACATTTGATCGCCCGCTCCGAACACCTTTCGACGATCGACGCAGCTTTCCTCCGACACTCCCAATGGACGCACCGAACGACCAGCGAGGCCGATGACCTCCAGACGATCACACTCTTTTTCGACGTCGCAATTCGACGCCCGAACGACCGGTCAGTCCGATAATCTGCGATACGGCGCACTTAGTCGATTGTGAGCACGTCTCCGCTGAGATACCGATCGCCATTTACGACCACCACACAACTGCCCATGTAGATATCAGCGCTGATTTTTGCGTTATGTGTCGTGGCCTTGCTACCATCTTACGCAAATTCCGAGAACTACTTACCAGGCTGGCCAGTCTCCCGGGCTCGATCACATGGCGGCACCAGTAAGCAATTAACAATGCGGTAATATAAAGAAACCTCCTGGATTGCTCTTTATTATGAGCCACCGATTTCGTTTGTTGCTTCCTTCATTATATACATCAATAAATTTTTAGCCTGAAGTTATTAACTGACGTCCTGCTCCACTGGCCGCATGTGGAGTTAAGGTATGGAATTCCACAATACTTTTAGCGCTAGAATTACACATTTTCTAAGATTATGATCAAGTTGGTGGGCCACTTGCTCCCTCCTTTCAGGTTGTGACCCGATAGCGTCGTTAACCTTCCTATATATAAAGCCCGGCTTTAACAAAGAAATCTGGCTTAGTTAATAATTGTGCCTTGTTTCCTATGATGAATGATCGTGCCTTGTGATTTCAATTGTCGTGACAGGCTTTCGACGATCGACGCAGCTTTCCTCCGACATTCCCGATGAACGCACCGCACGACCACCGAGTCCGATGACCTCCCGACGATCACAGAAGCTCTTTTTCGCCGCCGCAATACATCATCTTCCCATATGATTCTAATCCCATCCTCTCGTATAAAAGTAGAGGCCTAGTTGGCAACTCCTGCGAAACGTAATGTCTGGCAACCCTACTCCCAGTTAGTTCGTGGTCATGTCAGCTGTCAGCTGCTACCTGGCAGCCCCATGGCCATGATGTTGCGCTCACAATGCTAATACCGGTGGTCGGCGCCCGATACCCGATTTACGGTGAATGGCGCTTTTACTGCTGCTGCTTTAAAAAGGAGAGCGGATAACGCGCTGAAATTTTTGTCAAATGTATTGTTTTATCTACTCCAGTAAATTAGCCTGCACTCTGTTATCTTCTTGATTACGAGGATTTTATTTCAATGGAGCAGCTTCATTTACAGCCCATTTTACAATAACAAGCATGGTGTAGACATCACAAAAATGCTGTACACGCCAAGATTACTGTAGGTACAGTAATGGATCCAAGACGAAACAGAGAAGATGAATGCTAACGAGGTGCGCCAGCATGTTTTTTTCTGGTTTATGCTTGTTTATCGTTTGGTAGAGAGAAAAGGACACAAAAAGGCCCACATATGAAATGAAGAAAACAGCAAATGCACTCCCCCCCCCCCCCCCCCCTTGTAACATGAAAAGCTCGTAGCAGTTGACATTCCGTTTTATCACTACCCTTTTCCGCATTTTAATCTTATTCACCCATGGTACGCACGGATTGCCGGTGGAGGAGCCTATTCAGCTGACACTGAGGAGACTGCAACGCATGCGAGCCACGGCTCCATAAGCTTAAGGTACTGGGAAGGGGTCATGATAGGGCGGCACGAGAATTGCTAGCTGCTTTTCATATACCAAGAGCGGCGATGAGTTTGTCTGCGATACGTCGATAAATCTTTTGAAGGCATAAATTGATTATCTTGAGCGTGTTTCTTAAACCGCCGGGGGATTTCACGTTGTTTCTGTTTGTGCGCATATTTTCGAGTTTCAGTATATGTGTTGGCGTGGCTGCAAATATATGCGATCGCTTGTCCATCGTTTTCATTCTCCCGTGTGCGCCTTTGAGGGCGCTTGCTTTCCCCTACTGAAACCCATTTATAGTCTAGCTTAGATAAATATTTGCCCAATTTATCTTGTTTTGCTTGGCGGTTCTTTTGCTGAATTGCACATCAGCTAATGACGAGGTATTCAAGAAAGCACTCGAAAGTGCGAGGTGGAATATATCGTTTGCCACTCTAGTGATATTCCCTCTCCACAGCGGCTCAAGTTCGAGCGATGCCAACTAATGTTCGTCGACTGTACGTCGTGTCACTTTCGTCGAGCCTAATGATTGCAACTAACGCCTACAATGTTGTAGGCGTCAGTTGTTGCCATTACGTTGTTGCCATTATTCTCACTATGTCACCGCACCTGTACAAGGTTTCATCCGGATATTACAGTGCTCTTTATGGTAAACAAACATACACCATTGCAATGTCAGCTTCATGGGGATCACACATTCTTGCTTGACGTTTGCGAGAAGGCGCTATCGCAGTGAAAGCAGTTGCAACCGCATAAAGAGCTATATAAACATCCTCCTCATCCTCCTGGATCATCACCTGAGTGTTCTTCTGGCATCGCGTCAGGCCTACCTCAGCAGACTGTGCCAGCTCTGCAATCATCACCCGTCATCCCAACCTGTGTATCATGCGGTCACCTGTCATCACCAGGTACTTAAGTACTCTCACCCTCTGATGCTCATCTACAACACGCATCTGGTCCTTCCACCGCAAGCTGGGATCGGCTGATGCCTACAGGTCAGGATGATTTTCCTGATAGCTCAGATACTTCGTCTGCCATTACCTGTATAGATGCTGCGGCGAAGTCTGCTCAAGAGCCAGACAAATTTATTCAAGTGCCATCGAAGCGTCGCCGCAGCTCGAGGCGGTCGAATTTCAGTGTCGACGCAACTAACGCTTCTAAAGCGCCCAAGTGCAACCTCACAGTAATCATAAAACCAGTAGATACCGGATATCGTATTACTCGCTTTAATCCACTGGCAATGAGGCAAGCATTTGAATCTCTGGGTCCAGATGCCGTCCTTCAAGTTCGCCCCAACAAGCGGCTTAATCTTCTGGCAGTTGACACCCGAACCGCGGTCGCTACTGAACGCCTTTTACAAATACGATCAATAGCAGGAACTGCAGTGCAAGCATACGAGCCCCGACCAAACAACTGTGGCGTAGGAGTAATCAAGGGTGTGCCCCTGGATCTTTCTCAAGAAGATATCTACTCGGCACTATTACAGAGAGTTCCAATAAAATCGGTGCGCCGTCTGGGAAATTCCGAAAATATCCGCATTGTATTTGTGACAGAATCTGCGCCAGAATACGTTATTCTTGGATATACAAGATACCGTGTGCATGAATACATCCAAAAACCACGACAATGTGGTAGATGTCAGCGCTTCGGCCATGTGACTACAGCTTGCCGACTAGCCTTGCGCTGCCCACGCTGTGGGGGAAATCATGACCGTACCACGTGCCCAAGTGACATCCCCATTTGTCCCAACTGCGGAAAGCAGCATGAGGCAACGTTTTCCAGCTGCACTGCCTACCAAAAGGAGAAACTAACCTATAAGTACAAGATATCCAACAATACCGACTACAAGTCAGCAAAAGCTGCTTTAATTGACCAAAATCAAATCAGGAGTAGTCATCACAGAAAAAAACGATTGACGGGAAAGAAATTACAAGGACAGTCGCAGAAAGATGATGCCGGTCATCCGAGAATTGATGACGTGGTTGAATTTCCTCCTCTTCCACAACAATCAGAGGTTCAACAACCGTCTGTACCAAGCCCACAAAAAATTACTGTACAGCAGCCTCATTCGAGGAGTGCATCCCGGAACCGCTCATGCGAAACCTCTATTCGCAGAAACTCTGACATTTCTAGTTCCCAACTGTGCTCACTTGTTGAGGCTGTTCGTGCTTTTCTTATACCACTCTCCTCGCCGGTGGCGAAAGCCATCCTTACAATTCTTGATTTCATATCTCCTCTCCTGGCACAATGGCGGTAGCAGACAATCAGTCGTCTGCTCCACCCAGCGTGCAAGCCATCCGAAATAAGGCCACCATCTTTCAATGGAATGCCTGCAGCCTCCGCCCCCGTCTCTCTGACTTTCGACACTTCGTCTTCAAGCATCGTTTCCCTATAATTGCTATATCAGAATCTCGGCTTAATACTACAATCCGTCTCTCAGGCTACACAGTACTGCAATCAACAACTGGTACAGACCTCAGTAAAGTTCTTCTGGCTATCCGGAAAGACGTCAACTTCATCCAGCATCCCATACCAACTGATCCACATAATGAGTACGTTGCAGCCACTTTAAACTGCATGAATATGCAGTTTACAGTAATTGCTGCCTACATACCACCTCGTGCTAATTTCAATATTGAACGCCTACAAGATATCATGCGAAGTACCCCTGTGCCACACATTATAACGGGAGATTTCAACGCACATCATCCTGCTTGGGGAGGCGTCAGATCGACAGCCAGAGGCCGGCAGCTATTCGACTTCGCACTTTCCAACAATTTATTATTTCTCAACGACGGCCAAGCAACTTACTATCAAGGAGCACGGTCCAGTGCTCTTGACATCTCCATGATCTCTGCTGATCTGTCAGCTTCAACAACCTGGTCTGTGGACATCGAGACTCATGGCAGCGATCACCTACCTATATATATTGAGGTTTGTGGCTTTTCTCTCGCCTCTCAGCGGCATAAAGTTCGCTACACGAACTGGGAAGCTTTCGCTGATGCCGTAGAAAAGCAGGATCTGTCTAACTTAAGTTATGACTCCTTCATTGCTGCAGTAGCACATGCTCAAACATTGCACACGAGAGTCCTCCACCTGCCAAAGGTGTACTCAGCTGTTGACGCCGAATATGAAAAACTTCGAGTAATACGTCGCAGAGCAGAAAGACGAGCGCGCAAGACACTATCTAGAGACGATATCCGGACTTCTAGGCGAGCACAAAAACACGTTCAACGCCATTTGGACAAGCTAGAAAGAAGGAAATGGACATCTTTTTGTGCAAAATTAGATCCTAGAAAGCCACTATCTAAAGTGTGGAGTATTGTGCGAAGCTTAAGAAGTCAGCCTTCACAACTACATCCTTTCGAGTGCGTGGCTCTAAATGCCAATACTACTTGTCTTCATGTAGCAGAGACTTTCTGTTCAAAGATGATTGCTCCATTAGCAGCTCCTTCACTGCAAAATGTGCTCCCCACCTTTGTCCCGTCGCCCAACACTTCTTTCCTAGACGAACTGTTCATTATGGAAGAACTTCAAGCTGCGCTAGCAGTTACCAACAAAAGATCTTGCCTAGGGCCTGACCATGTTAGCTACACTTCGCTGTCGCGTCTTGGAAGAAAAGCCAAAACTCAGCTGCTTACCATCTATAACAACTCTTGTATAGCTGGCAGCCTTGTAGAGAGCTGGAAGACTGCGCGCGTAATACCCGTTCTTAAACCTGGTAAGCCATCAATTGATCTAAACGCTTATCGTCCTATTGCACTGCTAAGCTGTGTTGGGAAATTGATGGAAAAAATGGTTCATTCACGCCTTACCTGGGACTTGACGAATAGGGGAATTTACCCTCCATCAATGTCTGGCTTCCGAAAAGGCCGAAAAAGTATTGATAATGTTATTGCTCTTGCCAACTGCGTCAGGCGCAGCAAAGCTGAGCGGTCTCTAATTATTGCTGTTTTTCTTGACGTTAAAGGAGCATTTGATAATGTCACGCACGAGGCGATTCATTCAGCCTTGCGTTCAATTGGCATTGCTGGACGAATGTATAACTGGCTTTCTGACTATCTTCGGGATAGGACCATTACATGTCAACGGATCAAGGTGACACGTCCTTACATCATGTGTCTCGTGGCGTTCCTCAGGGAGGGATTTTAAGTCCAACCCTCTTCAATATATCTCTTCTTGGTTTGGACAGGTCCTTGCCACCTACTGTTCAAATCTCCCTCTACGCAGATGACATCTGCATATGGTGCTTTGGAAGAAACAGGCGCATTGTGCATGCTCGGCTACAAAAAGCAATAGTTGGCATTGCATTATTTTTAAACAAGCGAGGTCTTGTTATATCTCCAGAAAAGTGCGCAGCAATTTCATTTTCACGACGTGATCTCTCCCGTTATGTACTGAAAGTTGCTGGCACTCCTATACCGTATGTCAACCATCAAAAATTTCTAGGTGTGACCTTTGATAGGTCCCTTTCATGGTCACCACACGTTCAACAACTTAAGACCAAACTCTCTTCATACGTATCTATATTCCGTAAGCTCTCAACGACCAGAAGAGGCTGCTCTACCGATTCCTTATTACGGCTTTATGGAGCACTTTGTGAAGGTCTTCTGCGTTATAGCCTCCCTGTTCTTCAAGGCCTCTCGCAGTCAAGCATTAAACTACTTGAAGCCATGCAGGCCAAAGCTTTGAGAGTGTGCCTTGGTCTTCCAAAAAACACTTCCACAGTGGGTACTCTGGCGGAGAGCAGACGTCTATCTGTAACCGTGCTGATACCGCAGGAGCTGCTTCGCGCCCAGCTGCGCTTTGCACGTGAACCTACCCACCCGTTTTCAGAGCAAAGCATGACATCACTCTCCAATCTACTGCCTGCGCAATATCAACGTGCAGTACTGTCATCTTTCCCACCATGGAGGTTTGCTTCATGGCAAATTTCGACAACTATACCTGGCATCAAAAGAAAAGCCCACACCCCAGGACCCGCACTTAAATACTTCGCCCTTGAGCACATCTGTGCACGCTACAGTCATCATTGCCACATTTATACTGATGGCTCTGTCACAGCTATTTCTTCATCCATCGGCGTGTGGACACCATCAATGCACACCACAATCTCGGCAACACTCAGTCATCGCACTTCAGCTGTGGCTACTGAGTTAACAGCTCTGAGAGAAGCAATTATATATATTCTACAACAACGTCCTGCAGCATGGGTTATCTTCAGCGATTGTCGCGCTGCACTACAATTGCTTAAATCATCAAGAATTCAGGAAGAGCTCGTCATTGACATAAATAAGCTACACACAGAGGCCTATGACCTGAGTCACAGCATTGTGCTACAGTGGTTACCTGCTCACTGCGGCATCGCGGGCAACGACCTCGCAGACGCCGCTGCAAAAGAACTAAAAGATTCCACAAGGAAAATTTCAATACCATTCTCACGAAGAGATGCAGCAAGACTTATAGCAACTGAATCGTGGCGATTTCAACGCTCTCTGTGGTGTTACCCGAACCATCAATATCGACCTCTACACCGAATAGATCCCACTTGCGTCTTTCGAATTCTTCACAATTTGAACAGGTGGCATCGAAACTGTCTTCACAGAATCCGCTTAAATGTGTCATACACAAACTACTTCCTACATAAAATAGGCATAGCGAGCAGGCCTCTGTGCTCTACATGTGATGTGTGTGAAAATTTTGAACATTTGGTAACCTCCTGTCAACGGTTTACTGCACATCGCAGGACACTCCGCAATAATTTAAGCTTACCTAAAGAAACAACCTTGCGCCTTGAACATGTCCTGGGTCCTTGGTGCGACGGATCGTCTGCTGCGCGAGCTACCAAGGCCTTACTAACTTTTCTGAAGGACACAGGGTTGATTAATACCCTTTAAAACTCATCTGTGTGTGATTATGTGCGTATGAAAGTTAACTTTTCTTAAGGACACAGGGTTGATCAATACCCTTTAAAACTCATCTGTGTGTGCTTATGTGCGTGTGAAAGTGTGCGACACCGATTCTCTTTTTTTTCTCATTTATTTCCCCTTCCCCTCCCACAATCTGTCACCCTCATCCCTCAACCCTCATCAGGAGTAGCATGCTAGGCTTACCACCAGGCAGACATCTCCTGTTGCCATTAAAATATATCTCTCTCTCTCTCTCCTCCTCATCCGAACGAACGCTAAATATCTGAAAAAGAAAATGGGAGTCGTGTCCCGTATGTGTATCCCCTTTCACAGAATCATTCGTATTATAGCAAGTCTAGTCGTTCTGGATAATCTGTCATACATACTCATCAGCATAGCGTCATAAACTAAAATATTATTGAAGTTTAACCTATATTTATCTAAAATCCCAGTTTTTAACAAGCCGTGCTAGCATGCCTACGCGGCCGGAGGATAAGACAAACTGTCATACTAGTTACCGAATGGTACTGGACTCGATTCCCCTCGCAAAGGAGCTACCCAAGGTTGTAGCCCCTGAAAAAATCGTAGAAGTAATCTGGCCTTATCATGTCACACAAGCCACCGACCATTAAGAGCCGGGCCACATCACCTGCCAACTATAAACTTCCAGATGCTTCCCCCGAATGTACCGGCTTTTCGACCGTGGTACATATAGTATTAGCGCATAAAAGAGGAGCACAGAGACAGGAAAGGGCAAGAATGACGTTATTGAGGATGACGCGAAGTTGATACCGCCGTCCAAGTTATAGTTTTAATGATGTGAAAATGTAACTTACATTTAGTGCAATTGCCAAGAAAGCGATCGATGCAAGAGTGTGTGGAGCCTTTGTCGACGAGTACTTCAGCGGGAACTGTCTTGGACTTGCCGTCAATGATCACCTCGACGTCGTATTTCGCGATCAAGCCCCGCATGCTCAAGGAACAACAGACGCGAAAGTGGGGAGCGTGCTGGTGCCTTTCATCAATGAAGTCGCAGCTGCCTATTCGTCGCACCTGCACGGAGAAGCAGAGTACAAGGCCCAATAGTAAATAGAGCCTAAACAGCACGTTTCGTTCAGAAAATCACGTACTCAACGACTACCATGACGAAATTTTATAAAGAGAATTCAGTGAAACTTTTATATATGACCAGGGAACGCCCAATAATGGCAAGTGCGCCACAGCTCATTTGTTCAAGGTGTGCTATGAAGTGCAAAGGAATGCATCAGGGCTTATTAATGAAAAGAAAGAAGCGAAGTAACTCTCTACTGCACAGTTGGTGAATAAATCGCTGACTAAAGGCGCAGTGAATTATTGGAAAAATAGACTCCTCTTCAGGTGTTAGACAGAAAAAGACATGGGGGGCGGGAGGGGGGGGGGGGGAGAGAACACTTTAGCTGCACCTTGGAGTGCATCACACGATAGCTGTCATCACCCCTTATGCGGTTCCGCTTGCAGACTATTTGGCGTATATCTATTTTGCTACTTTCTCACTAATTCCTTAATTTATGCTTCTATTCTCTGCCACGTGCATCAGTGATAAGTTCAACAATTATATGCGATTTCACTCGATATAAATACAAATAAAGCCTCCCTTTACCCATGACGAACGAGCTCGCATGGGTAGTCGAGTAGAGTCTATTAGTCATCACCCAAATTGCCTGGTATATTCGATTCCCGTATTAAAGCGCAGAAACTTTCCCATTTCAGATTTGAAATTTCATTCAGTCTTAGGATCGTCGTTGATGATTACTAAACGACTGCCTTTGTAGATACCGGCGCTGATTTTTTTGCGTTATGAGTAGTAACCTTTCTACCATCTTACGCTAATTCGTGACTCCTTTGCATGGAGCGACGATAAGGACAGCCGAAGGGCATGTGGTGACGCCGCTCGAGTCGAGATTACGCAACTTTCTCTTGTTGCTTCGCTGTGCTGGCAGACTACTCCAAAGACTTGGTCCTGGGGGGCCAAAGACTGTAGTCCCCTTCTCATCACAAAGGTCCTTTGCTTTTCATATTGGGGGAAATCTTCACGGGAAGTTCAGACGGAGGTCGAAAAGAGCTTTGCTTCCGAAAAGCAGTGCCTATTCCAACTGAATAGAGGGATCATTTATTGTTAATCACGTGACCCGGAAAACGACGTGCGATCACGAATTTAAAGAAATGTTTCACTATCAGCTTTAGTGTTTTCAAGCTTCTGGGTAGGCCCTACATGTTATTTTGAGCACATGCAAAAACTTGTTGCAGAAAATGAAGCCAGGGTACAAAGTTCAAGAAGCTGTGAAGTCTAAGAAGTCCCACGTGATTCGTTACATACACAAGTTGTTGCACAATGTTAAGAGAATCGCGAGGAAAGGATTGGTTAGTGTGTCTTCTCTGCCGCTTGCAAGCTATGAAAAAAGTGCGTGTTCATGAAGCATACTAAGACGGATTCTCGCAACGCCAAGCATGAAAGAAAGTATACGGAATGCATGTCATGTGTGTTGTACTGCCCAACAGTTAGTAGCGGTACAGTCAACTTAGGTTAAACCGGTAGGCGCTTCATGGAAAACACAAGAAAGCACAGAAGAGAGCTTTCCCAAAATGCTAAGGGGTTCTTGGCTGAGTAGTAATCTGACTAAAAGAAAAGGAACAACCAAAACAGCATACATTATTTTGAAGAGGCAGTTTCTGGCAATTTCGCATGACAAATGAGGGTTCCTCATAATCGAATAATACTACATCGGTACCATTAGTCATTGGGTTATCAAGCCTTTTCTTTTCATGTCACAAAAATAATTTTCCGTTTTGGAAGGTCACATGTAGGTTCTGACGTTTGGATGGTCTTCTGCGGATTGGTTCTTTCGTTTGCTCTGGTTTTCTTTCCATCATTTTTTGGTATCTTGTTTGTTTTTCCATTAGGTTTGGTTTGCTATGGAGCGTCGTTCGGACTTTTTTTCCGGTTCTGTGCTACGGAATTTCATAGCTTCCCTGTCCTGTTATCGTCTGTAGTTTTTGTTCTTGTTTTGGGATCTTTCTGAGTAGTGCCCTTTTCCCATGTGTTAATAGTTTCAAGCGAGGCTTTCCTGAGTCTATTGCCCATTTCTACATTGGGTTGACGGGATGCCCCTTTACATTTGCTTTAACTGTTTTTATTGTTTCGGACGAGGTTTTTCCGACCATTTTATGCGTTGTTATGTGAAGTAATATGTCGCTATTTTCACTGTTTTTCACTGAAGTAATCTAGATATGGTATTAATTTTCTTTGCCGGTTTGTTTTACTTCGGCTTGACCTGCTCAAATAGTCTGTTATAGCGCATGTTGCCATTCTTCCTCTATTTGATTATTGACCTGTTATTTCGAATGATTTGATGAAAATACCATTCTCATTTCTAACATCACTTAGTTGAACAGCACAGGACATGATTATCTTCTTTGCTCGCAAAGTTTCTTGTTAACATCTCAGGTAGTTGTATTTTCAGATAATTGGGATATTTAGATTGTAGCAGAGGTCGTCTGTATATTGCAGCGTATTTTTTCGCGAAGTAAAATTACTTGTCTGCGTTTATGAGTGCCTTGCCTCTTCTCGGTTTTTGTCTCGGTAGCTGATAAGCTGTTTGGGGTAAAATTATAATAAAAGCATTTAACGAAAGTGCCCTTTATCAGCATTGCAGTCAGGTTTGAAAGCTTTATGTCGAGCCAATGCTTTGCAAAAAATATTTTAAAAAGTGCTCCTGGCGGCCACTCGCAGCCGATTTGGGCAACGCACAGCCGCGCGCAAGCCTCCCCACTGGCGTCAGTGGGGCAGCTGGGTACGCCTGCTGATTGGACGCTCCCAAGTAAGGTGAAGGAGGGGTGGGGGTTTGTCGTGGGGCACCGTCGCGAGTTGTTTTCTTCATGCTTACTTACGCGCCGCAGTGCATTGAGTTGAGGGGGGAGAGGAGGATCATCATTTTCGTTCGCCTATAGGTTCGGTGCTAATGAAGCTAGCTTAAACATTTTGCAATTGCAGAGAGGATTGGTGGAATACCCATTGCTAGTGCGCGTTTTATATTTCTATTAATTAGCTTTTCATGAGCTCTTTAACGCTGTCTCTTACAACATTGGCAAACATTTGAGCACCGCCTTTTAAGGACGACATGAACGCGTTAATGGCTTCCGCATGAGCTCTCCCTGCCGACCTTTGTTAGCGCACATCTACCACTCAATCTTTAACCTTGTAATGGGCGCCTCTGCTAACGCTATAGTATTAAATGCTCCAATCTTCACAAAAATCTCCTTCGGCGTTGTGAGCGAGAATTGTGATTGTGGTAGCGTGGTTACGTGGCCGAGCACTGACTAGCAGTTGGGTTGTGTGATGTAATGAGCTAACCGGACATGGCTTCACCTTTGTAATAGAAATGTAATATGATATTCCAGCCCTCCAGTACCTTTTGATGCGGAGTTGGATACGTTATATTTTAACAAAATTTCACTCCTGACGGCATTTTTGCAGCTCACTCTCTTCCAGCATCAAACATTTGTGCAAGCGAGGACTGTTACCGAGATAGAGTAGGGGACGTTAGTGATGGAGCTGCACTTCTCTTTGTGAAATACAAAAAAGAGCTGCTAATATTGTGAAACCTTCTGGCACATCTCATAAAGTGGTCAGAGGAACACAATAATACTGAAACAGGCATTTAAAACTGTTGACGATGAAGGTCAAACATTGTAGACATCATGGACGCGCTGAAAGTATTTGCTCATAGCGAGATTAGCATCTCCACTTATTCATACACTATTTGAGAGAGTCCTTGTATGAAGTTAAGGCAGATTAGCAGTTGATCGGTAAGTAATTTCATGAATCCTCATGCGGAAAACCGCAGTCACGCTGAAGCCATCTAACCTGCAGCTAGTTTATCATTTGAAAAATATACCTTTCATTATAATAAGCATGTTTGAATGACAATTGAAAAGTTTGTAAAACGTCTGAGGCGGCGAGGAATTTCCCAAACACCCTTATGCTTTAAAGATTTGGTACACCCTCCTTGCTAACCGCGCAGTATTAGGGGTGTTTGTTAAATAAATCTTCTGGCATGCTTAGTAGGCACTTTCCAAAAAAAGAGACGAAGAATGATGAGGCAGAAAAGGTGTCCTGTTTTTTTAGCTTGTACGGCATGGTTAAAGAGTGGCTTGAGATCAAGTAGTATTTCGATAATGCGGAAACTAGGGACAGCATCTTAATGAGTATATATAAACATGTGTGTCTGCATGTGTGTGTAGGGGGGGGGGGGGAAGAGATAACAGAGGCACAAATAAAATAGCAGTTAAGCGAGTAGCATGTGGCATGTGCACCAAGAAGGAGTCGCAAATGGGGCTTGCAAACGGGAGCCAAAAAATGGGGCCTTATACATTTAAATGTGGAGCTTAAGCTTTTCATTTATCCCATACTTACCAGTGTACAATATAAGTTACGATTCTGCGTGAAATACCATTTCTCATAAATGTATCTAAGCATGGTCCTTAAACGGTTTAATCACGCCCCACTTGCTGACTGAGTTCCCCATGAGCAGTGTGCCTAATTACGGCTCAAAGTGCCTTGGAAGCTTGATTCTGATCACTCCCTATCATCTCAAATTACGATTGCCTACTCTTTTATATCATATAGTATCTTCATGCAATGTCACCCGAACACTACTGAGTACGTGGCTATGTCTCTTGCCCACTATACCAACTTCCAGAAACATAATCGTAAATGTTCGGTCATATCGCCGGCGCTACATTTCCTGTAAATAAACTCTACAGTTAATATTCTAATTATGAAAATAAAGGATGTTGAAACTGCTGACAACCGCATAGAACCTGCATAACAGGATGGGATAAGTATGGGAAATAGAGACCGCCTAATATCTGATGGGTTCGCACCCTTCGGCGTAAGTTGCTGACGGTGCCGTTTTCAAGATGAAACTCGACAAATCCCGAGAAGATTCCAGTCGCGTAATCCACGTCGAACGAGAAGTCTTCAAGACGAATCGTTTCAACGCCCACTCTGCGCAACAACCAGTCGACGGCGTAGTCGTTGCGCCAGGAGTTTGCCGAAGCGGACGCTGCGCAATAAAAAAAAAGAAGAGTTGCCAAAGGGCTCAGTTGTCTGACAAAAAAAACGACATATTAAAGAAATTTGTAATGAAGGTTTCCTCTTTTTATGAATGCTAAGGTGAGTGAATCGCACAATACCTGCTGAATGAGGAACCAACGAGGACTATTCGATTCCATTCCTCAGAAAAGAGATATAAACGAAATTATTGTTATAATGTAGGTGAAGCTGATCAGCTCTACTCCAGATAAGAACAACAGTTTAAGTAATGGGCATGAAAGCGTCGTATTTGTTTTGTTTTTTTTCGCAGGTGAAACAGCGTTCGTGTCATTGGCGAACACGCTTTCTTGTGCGCCATTAGTGTCCTCCACCTCCTTGACGCCTGCCACTTTCAGAAAACGAAGTGATTGCATCCAACCTGACGCTATTCGTCTAAAATTACAGCTTAACTGATGTACTGCTACTTCAACTGCTTCCTCTACTACTGCTCCAGCTGCGGCTACTGAAGCTTTGCTATTTACTATTTATACTCTTATTACCACTTGTTCCGCTACTCAGAACTACACGTTCAGTTCAGTTCAGTTCAGTCGTTCAGTCGTGTCCGACTCTTCGTGACCCTATGGACCATGTCACGCCACGCTTTCCTTTCTCTCACTGTCTTCCTAACATCACATAACTTCATCTGCAGTGCCTCGAGGATACCATCTAACCATCGCGTTCGCTGCCTACCCCTTCTCCGGCGACCCTCAACCTTTCCCAACATGAAATCTTTCTCCAGCGACTCCTCTCTTCTCATCAGATGACCAAAGTAGCTGACCTTTAACTTTAGAATTTGACCCTCCAATGAGCAGTCAGGGTTTATGGTCGACAATATTGACTGATTTGATCTTCTGGCAGTCCAAGCAACTCTCAAGAGTCTTCGCCAGCACCACAATTCAAACGCGTCAATTCTTCGGCGGTCAGCCTTTTTCACAGTCCAACTCTGGCATCCATACATCACTACTGGAAAGACCATAGCACAAGTTATACGGATCTTGGTTGGGACACTAATGACTCTGCTCTTTACTAGGCGGTCAAGGCTAACCATTGCTCTCTTTCCCAGAAGCAGGCGTCTCCTAATTTAATGGCTGCAGTCTCCTTCCGAGGTAATCTTGGAGCCCAGAAGAGAAAATCTGTCACAGCTTCCACTTCTTGTCCCTTGACGCTCCATGACTTGATAGGGCAAGACGCCATGATCTTTGTCTTTATAATGTTCAGTTTAAGCCCAAACTTCTCACTCTCTTCTTGTACGCGCATCAGAAGTCTCTTGAGTTCCGCTTCACTTTCTGCCATTAATGTGGTATCATCCGCATATCTAAGGTTGTTGATACGTTTTCCAGATATCTTCACTCCAGCTGAAGACTCGTTCAGACCGGCCTTCCTCATGATGCACTCTGCATATAGGTTAAATAGGCGGGGCGAAAGTATGCAGCCTTGCCTCACTCCTTTCTCAATCGGAAACCAATCATTAAGACCATGCCCAGTTCTGACTGTGGCCTCTTGCCCTTCATACAGGTTCCTGAGGAGACAGATGAGGTGAATTGGAACTCCCATCTCTTGGAGAGCTTGCCACAATCTGCTGTGATCTACGCAGTCAAACGCTTTCGCATAATCAATAAAGCAGAAGTAGATGGGTTTCTGGAACTCTCTTGCTTTTTCCATGATCCAGCGAAGGTTGGCAACTTGGTCTCTAGTTCTTCTGCCCTTGCGAAACCCAGCTTGCACGTCCGGAAGCTCCCGATTCACATACTGCTGCAGCCTACCTTGGAGGATTTTCAACATCACCTTGCTAGCATGCGAAATAAGCGCGATCGTGCGGTAGTTGGAACAATCTTTGGCACTGCCTTTCTTTGGAATGGGGATGTAAACTGACCTCCTCCAATCCTGTGGCCACTGCAGGGTTGTCCAAATCTTCTGACATAATGTATGCAGAATGTTAACTGCGTCATGGTTGAGGTTTTGAAGCAACTCGGCTGGAATGCCATCAATTCCGCTACCTTTGTTCTTAGCAAGGCTGGCTAAGGCCCATTCAACTTCACTATTCAGGATGCCCGGCTCGAGATCAGTGATCACAACCGTCTTATGTTGGGTTTGCACATTCGGGTCCTTCTTGTACAGTTCTTCTGTGTATTCCTGCCACCTCTTCTTTATCTCTGCGGCTTCAGTGAGGTCCTTGCCTCGTTTGTCCTTTATCACGCCCAGCTTAGCACAGAAGCTTCCTTTGATATACTTGATTTACTTATACAGAGCTCTTGTGTTCCTTAATTGGCTGTTGTCCTCAACTGCTTGGCACTGTATGTTCAGGAAGGCATTCTTATCTCTCCTTGCTATTTTCTGAAAATCCGCATTGAGAACCTTGTATCTTTCTCTTTCCCCCATAACTTTTGCCATCCTCCTCCTCAGCTATTTGCAAAGCCTGTTCAGATAAGCAGTTTGCTTTCTTGCCTTTCTTTTGCTTTGGAACTACCTTAGTAGCAACTTCTTGTATTATATCACGAACATCAGTCCACATCTCTTCGGGCTCCTTGTCTTCTAGATCTAATTCTTGAAATCGATTCCTCACTTCCACAGCATATTCTAATGCAATTTGATCCAGATCATACCTGAAAGACCTTCTAATTTTCTGCGTTTTCCTCAATCGAAGCTTAATCTTGGCAACAAGAAGCTGATGATCGGTGCCACAATCAGCCCCAGGCCTTGTTTTTACTGCTTGTATAGCGCTTCTCCATCTCTGCCGGCAAATAATATAATCGATCTGATTCCTGTACAGACAGTCCGGTGAAGTCCATGTGTACAGGCGCCTCTTGTGCTGTTGAAAATGAGTATTCGCTATGGTCAGGTTGTTTTCTTGACAAAACTCTACTAGCCTCTGCCCAGCTTCATTTGGCTCACCAAGACAGAACTTGCCTGTAATTCCGGATATTTCTTCACTCCCTACCTTAGCATTCCAGTCTCCTATGAGAAAAACGACGTCTGATGATGGGGTGCGGTCTTTAAAAGGCATTGTAGGTCCACATAAAATCTCTCAACGTCAGCTTCTTCAGCAGTAGTGGTCGGTGCATAGACTTGGATAACAGTTGTGTTGAAAGGGTGACCTTGGATCCGAAGTGAAATCATTCGGTCGTTTTTGGGGTTGTACCCTAGCACTGCTTTGCCCATTCTTCTGTTTACTATGAGAGCGACCCCATTCCTTCTCTTGGATTCGTGCCCACAATAAAAGGCATAATGGTCGCCGGAGTTAAATTCTCCCATTCCGGTCCACTTGAGCTCACTGATACCCAAGATATCAATGTTCAATCTGTCCATTTCTCGCTTGACGATATCCAGTTTACCTTGCGTCATAGATCTTATATTCTATGTTGCTATGTGATACATCTCCTTGCAACATCGGACTTTCCGGTCGCTTCCCGACACATCCACAACTGAGCGTCCTTTTGGCTTTAGCCCAGCCGCTTCATTCGTCCTGGAGCTACTAGGAATCGCCCTTTGTTCATCCCCAGTAACATGTGGGACGCCTTCCAACCTGGGGGGCTCATCTTCCGGCGCCATATCGATAATGGTATTGTGACTGGCCATAGGGTTTTCTTGGCAGAAAATACTGGAGTGGGTTGCCATTACCTTCTCCAGTGAATCACATTTTGTCAGAACTCTCTGCCGTGACCTGTCTATCTTGGGTGGCCCTACACAGCAGAGCTCACGACTTCATCGAGTTTCGCAAGCCCCTCCGCCACGACAAGGCAGTGATCCATGAAGGGGAGAACTACACGTATCGATAGATTTTGTGTTCTGGCAAGGCATATATAACTCAGAAACTGCGAGGGATCTCAAAACAAAATATTTTGGCTGAAGAATCCCCACAGTTCGCTACTCTGAAACAACAGTTGTTTTGTACACGGATTACAGCAAGATGCAGTCTGTTTTGTTTCAAGAAGGTACGACATAGTCTTTGCCATTTATTTCATAATTATGTACCCTACACTTGATGCACGTCGCACTTTGGAATGGTACACATTTGTGCGCACTACAATCATTTCATATCGTTGCTCGTCATCGGGATAATCATGTACCGTTTTGTCAATACTAATTTACAAGTATCCACTATGTTACACATTTTACCTTAGTGCGCGTTCACACTTCAAGTGCACTTTTTGGAGCGAACTCTCACTTAAAGCCGGCACTAACTTTGATGTTATTGCAGTATGCTGAAATGAAAACATAATTTAAATTTCCTATATCGGCCGGGCACTGTGCGCTGGTTTAAGAAACGGCAGCTCATGAAGTGCGAATACTGAAAAGATATATCAACTCTATTCTTTGTTACGCTCAGATTAATGCATTGCAAGAATGGATACGTTTTTTTTTTTTTTTTGCAAACTTGTGATCTCAGCACAAAGAAAGCTGTTACTAAAGAGACCTTTCTGCACTCTTTTCACTAGGACCCTTGCGAGTACCAATTTTGCAACTGCGATGGCATAGTGTGTCTCACATACAATCTTTCACCGTTATCGGAACCCTGATGCAAGCATTTGTTTTTTACTTCGTTTGCCATGCAGTTGTGTCCAAGGTGGGATAGTCTTGAGTCTGAAGGCATTATGGTCTGGCAGTCATGCCATTCTAGATGCTATTGCGTTGCACATTACGTACGTCGCAAGCTAACGGGGCCCACAGTTCGCTCGTTTACACCAATGCAACCGCGTAGTTCCCAAGACGCCTACAAGATAGCAAACGTGACGTGGCGAAGAGCAATCAAGTATCGAAAGCTGTTGCGAAAAGCTATTATAGTGCCTAGAATATACTGGCTAGTGTGCTGAGCGCACGCCCCGCGCTATGCGAGAGGGTGGCTCCTTCCGTGATGCCTGCCCACTACTGTCAATAGAGGGCGCTGCTCGTCGGGAGGGTTCCACAGTCGCAGCTGCGCTGGCTGCGCAGACTGGTCGCCGCCGGTTTTGACGTGTCTTGCAGCTTTCCACGTGTTTCTTCAGTAATTGTTTTGTAGCTTTGCTATTTTTGTGCGTGCCTTGTGGCTGCTCTGTCATTGGGCGTGAAGTTTCGGGAATTGTTTCGGAAGTTCGCGAAACAAATGCCAGTGGCGCAGGACGATGTCAAAAGCAAAGCGGCAGTGCAAGAAAACGAAGTGTTTTTTGCCGCTTTGTCGGAGTGGTTACAAGTCTACCAAAGAGCGTGTCTCGATGTTTACTGCTCCAACCGACCCTGTGCGGCTCGCTGATTGGGAAAGGAAAATCAAGAGAGGGGACAGAAAGTTGGCGCCGTTAGCTGTGCTGTGCGAAAAACACTTTGAAGACATCTGCATCGAGCGCTCGTTCAAGGTAACAGTCAACGGCGTTGTTAATGAGATTCTCCGAGAGAAACCCCGTCTAAAGCCCGATGCTGTCCCGACTGTTTTTGAGAACTACCCTCCACACTTTGTGCCCAAGACGGCACCAAAAAGGAAGGAAAGAAACATATGCGAGCAGCAACCAGCTCGTAAACGCCACAAGCGGGACGCAGGGACTGGACCCGGCGATTCGGGTTCGGAAATCAACGAGGGCTCCTGTTTTCTCGAAGCTGGCTTTCAAGACTGCAACGACTCCTCCGGCTCCAGTGAAGCGGGCATTGTGGGTGAACAGAGTGGCAGCCAGGCTACACTGTAGACACCTAACCACCACGGAGGCCGTCATCCGTTTGAGGAAATTCTCAATCCGGTTACATGGATGCGGATACCTTCCGTGGATGACAGCCTAGCTTGTGCTTGCTGCGAAGCACAAGCAAATAATTTTTCAAATTTGTTCATGGAAAGAGTGGCCAGCTTTGAAAAGCCTTCAGCTGATGAAGGCTCGGTCGTGGCCACTGTTTACTTGAGAGGCCGAGAGGATGGCAAGAAAGCTGTCAGGACACGGAATGAGGCGGAATCTTTGATTGGAGATGTTAATATGAAATACCTGTGCGGTGGCTGCGGTATGAAGCCTACCTCAACAAAGTATGCTTCATACCGGGAAATGTATTTTGCCGAGAGGTGCCTCCTCACAACTGAGTCCAGAGGAGAATCTTGTGCGCAATGCAAATATCAACGCTAGCTTGCTCAAAACCAAATTGCAGAACAAAGAAAAATGCGCCTTCCACTCCGCCTTCCCCTCGCATTGTCACCTTTGATTAAACATGCTGCCTTCGTTCTATTAAACCGAATCTGTGTTTCGTGACTTGTATTCTTTGAGTTTGAAATCCTCCAAACGCGAAAGCTCTCATGTGCGTTTACCGGGTTAGCGTGTGGCTCACGTACCGATCGAGCTTTCAAGTTCGAGCAACCTGCACAAAGCAATTCGATATTATCATTGGCATGTTAAAACGTTATATCAATCCTAAGCTCCTGAAAGAGCTGTAAAACAAAGTATTAAACGTGAGCCAAAGCAACGCGCAGCTCCAACTCTCAGCAGCGCGGCGCAATGTGCGCGAGAAACCGGCTCGCACCCTCTCGCACCACAGCGCCGCTATGCGGCCGCCGCCGGCAAGCATCAACTCTGGTGCCACCGCGCCGCCCGCGCTCAGCACACTAGTCAGTATATTCTAGGCACTATAACGCTATGCAACACGGAAGGATACCACTTACTGTGGCAATGGCACCTTCATAGCTGAAACGAAAATGTCTCATCAAAGCTTGCAGTGAATCTTTATCGTAAATAATAACGTCAATAATATTATAAAGTCAATTATGCCGACAATGGAAATAAATCTGATTACCAATGGCCAAGTGCTACATACTGAAAGGACTGCCCAGAGAACAGGGAGCCCACTAGGGTGCCGAAATTTGAATTTTTTTCCATTACATAATCGCTGGCCCACATTTTCAGCGTCATGCCTGACAAGTACTAGACTCCAAGATTAAGTCAAGATTAGTGGCGGGTTTCCTTGAAGCACTTAGTTGTCAATACATGTTTAGCTGCGCTTGGTTCTATGACTTCGTATAGGTCACCCTGCTACGCTCTGCGTGTTTTGGTGTTTTTAGGTGTTTTAGCTCAAGTGTGTTTGTGATTTCAATGAATTTGTCGTTGACAAGCCGGTAATACTAAAAAGCGATGATAGCACACTGATTCGATGTGATAGTAGGCGAGATAGGTGCGCCCCCTGCTCCGCGGTTTGGGACCTAGGTCATACTTATGAAGCGTATTACATTAGGCTATTTCTTTTGTGAGGTTTCTTAACCGGTTAGACGGCTTTTTTTGCTACCGAGCTGCTTAGTGCTATACCACTGAAATGAAACAGTTTGAATGCGTCAGTGCCATCTCCCCTTCCGCAATATCTCCCAGGGATTAGTTTACAAGATTGAGCATACGCAATTTTTGTCATCTCAACCTGCATCACAACACAAGATTAAAAAATAAAGGGAAATATTCTAATGCTTTCACTTTGGTTAAATAATTGTTCTGAAATATTTTTTTTCTTGTTCACTGCCACGTCGCCGAGTAATCCATCAAGTTCCTTGCGATGAACTGTTTTTTTGATATTAATATTTTAACCTTGCACTAATGAATACGCACAAACCAGGAGCCTATAACGAAGAAAGCCCTCACTGAGGCGCAGAGTGTGGCGCCACTGTACAAAAATACACGTACTAGAATACATGGAAAAGATTATGAAAACGGAAAGCGCACTTTGTTACTTAAGATCACACATGGCTGGCGGTACGAAACAAGAAACAATACGATTACAAGGAGGCACGAGTTAGAAAGCACGAAGAAAGCTGAAAGGCAAAAACGAATCATTTCTTTACAACAACCAAGGTGGATTTGGAGCACGAAAACATCAATCTTATGAGTTACTAGACGCATCCTCATTCTCTTATCCTCACCCTCAAAATGCGGGCTTGCAATTCGAAGTATAAAATGTTTTTACAGATATAAGTGCGCTGTAAAATCGTTTTTGATTGCGCTGCTACGTGCGTGCTTCCAACGGCCCTCCTGGTCTGATTAACAGCATGTAAGGCTTTGTGCCTCATGTGAGCTGCCTGCTCACGAGGTTGCCCAATAGAGAGTTACAGCATAGCGCGATCGGCGATCTGGTACTGTGATCCGCCACCGCGCGTTTCACTGCTCATGCCCACATCGCGTTGAGGACGCCAGATGGCGCCACATGCTGTACAGTGGCACGCAGCTTGTCGTGTCTGTACCAATCGGCTTGTTGACACTGGAGGCTTGCGACAGCGGGTCACGTTGAAGAATTGCGGGTCGCGCTATGCTACAACTGTATTCACAACTTTCGACGGACTAGCAGGTGCACCAGGACGACGCATCAGAGCTGCATGACTGCTTGTGTAGTGAAAGTAATTACTGTCGTGGAGTGCTTTGTAATTAAAGCAGTGACAGAGCGTGCAAGGTATATTGTCACTTGATGCTCACAAGGACGAAACCAGCAAAGAAACTGGCGTTGAACTTAACGAACTCTCTATTGCACTGACTTGCGCCCAAAAAAGAAATAAGAAATTCACTGGTGGCAATAACAGCAAGCGTAGTCGTCTCTCGTCGATCTAAGAATGCTCGTTGCATTCGGCAGCGCTCAATTTAAAGTCACACGACCAGCAATCACAGTTGTAAGTAGCATGCCGCTGGTTGCTGAAACCAATAAATAAAAATTTGTAACCTTCGCGGAAATATAAACTTGAAAGGCAAATTACACACGCTTTGCTTTTAGAATGAAGCAAATACATCCGAGCTGTCCATCGTGTTGCTATCCTTCGTTAGCTCGTAGTGACAGTTAGTGCGTGCCATTTTTCATGCAACGTACTCGTCATCGATGTAGTCGCGGTTCTTGAATGTATTGTGCTTGCGAAAATCTTGGGTGTGATGTGACCTCTCTGAAAACTGTTTTTCAGAAGTGAAACAATCTCGGCCACTCTTCCATCTGTTTTGAAGCGAAAAGCTTCACTACGAGGGTCAGAGCAGAGCTTCGCGTGAGCCGAAATGGTGAGATGTGCGCATGCGCAAAATCGAATGACTCCACGCGCCGTGCATGTGGTCGCTCCTCGCCGCTGCCGCAGCTGTCGCCGCCGCCGCCTCGGTCGCTTGACCTTTCAGAGCAGCAGCGTGCTACTGCTCTTGTGCATCGCCTCCTCGTTGTCGCTATAACTGCGCGATTCGCCTACTCGCCCACCGTTTGATTTTTCGTTGCAGCCTCGCGTTTACCACAGATGCCCTGTGCGCTACTACGCATGCGCAAGCAAGCTATATAATGCGCTTGCCAGAGAATAGGTATCCGCACTCGACATGGAAAAGAAGGAGAGTTCGACTGCTGCTAGACTACGCAGAAAAGCTGAGAAACTAAATTTGTTCAATCCAAAAGTACTCGCTTGGAAGTTGGCTGAACAACAGCGACAAAATGATCTAGCCAAAGCTAAACTCGTAAACATTTGCCATTGAGTAACCAAGTCTACGCCTATAGATAAACAATGTATACAATACCAGCTAAGCTATGAAGCATAAACATGACGTCAAACGAAGAATAACTGAAGCGTTTCGTTTGTATATCCAGGCTTAACTAGAGCTAGCCATTGCCTAATTATTTTTGACGTGACTACAGAAGCGTAGCGACGACTGTGGCTTTATTCTTCATGAAGTATAATTTGTGCGATGATAGCTCGTTATCAATGTTTGGCCTATAACTTTTCTCTGCTGGACCTTTTCTGATTACCCATTGCGTCAGGATGGAGCTCCGATGATATGTTAAAATTTTTCTGGTATCTTTAAAAATGGCACGTACCACGAGCGAAAGTTGTCTAGGGTCCAGTGGAAAGCCAAAGAAGGTTTTCTGTTTCAATAAATCAATTTGTCGCCAGGTAGATTACTGGGGCAGCCAAAGACGTCTGTTTAATACTAAAATAGATTGCACAATTTTAACACCAAGAGAAAAAATATTGTATAATCTTAATGAAATTTTCACGTTGACTAAAAACTCTTCCTGTTCCAATAACACAACTGTGGTGGTACTTGCGCAGATCTATATGGGCCGGCCCGCTGATTCCTATATATGAGGAAAACGATTTGAGATATTGAGCAGTAAACTTGAGCAAGATAATTTTCTAAATAACCTCATCAGGAAAGGATATAATAATTGTGACGGTCAGCCTTACCACATGAGTCGCAAAGCATCGGCAGTACTAAAAGGTTAAGGGTAAAATCCTGTTGCTGAATTGACACATGTTGCATTATCATTATCTGTTTTGAACAACCACCCCCTGAGTATCTTACATGCTCCTCCACAGAGCATTAACAAGGGGGTCACGACTTGAGGAGTGGAGAAATTTGTTCATGTCTAAACAGGACTTTTGAAACAGGGTAATGATTGGTATAACAAAACAGTCTCAGTAATAGCTGACGATCAAAATATCAGTGAAACCTCGCAATGGCCAGATACCCTGTGCTGCCAGATTCATTTTGCGAGCACTGCATCGAAATTTCGTAGAGACCTGCACAAACTCCAATATCTGGTCCTGTGCGTGAGTAATCATAAAATTCTATGAAGTGCAAACCTAGTGGTAAGAAATTCGACTATAAATATTGGCATATCATTGATGGTACTCTTCATGACTTTTAAAAGGTAATAAAAATGTCAATTAGAAATGGAGTCCAGAGCTATATATTGTTTTCCAAAATTACCGTTCTTTGACGCATGCTCCATATAGAAGTTCTTTTTCTTTTTCTTTTCCTTGACCATTTCATGCATTGTTAGATGTTTAGAGTGAAAATGTATTTTGCATAAGATATTCCTAGTAACATCCACAACTGTTTTTCACACCTTTCTCTTTCATGTTTGAAATGCAACTTCTATATTTGTATTTTATTGTGCACTACGTTTTTTACCTGATGTTCTCTAGAGGTTTCATGTGCGTATATTGTCAGAATTAACAAGTTCCATTGTACTTCTTAGGTAGAAAAGCAACATCGATTCACGTAGGCCAGTGACCATTCCGGCCCTGCTTAAGTTAACGCCACCATCGCTTAGAATAAGCACCTGCATCTCAGCACTGTCATCTGAACATCTTTCGATGCAACAGGCAGCACAGCGTCAAGGTAACCAAACAAAAGCTTGAGGCTCATAAGTACTCATATTAGCTTCTTCTGGAACATGCTCAAGTCATTTTACATATCGATGTACCCTGCATTGTCGTGCACTATTAACTTCTTCAATCTGGCTCTAACACGTGCGTGGGAACGGCTTTGCAAGAACCAATGTATATTTGTGCAGTGTCCAGCCGAAAAAAGAAGGTTATTAAAGAATTGTATTCTGCCTTCAGAATCACAAACTTGTTCACAGGGATACAAAATGCTACAACTGGGGCGATGCACAAAAGCACGGCCGCTCGATGGAAGCGCACTAGGTGCGGCATGCTACGTCGCCCGAAACCGGCGGGAGGCGCCTACTGCCCGTCGCCACCACCGCGGCGCCACTGTTCGGGGACAGCCGCGCGCGGAGAGCTGCGCCTGGCTGGGCATTCAGGGAGGCGTCGGCGTGGTAGAAGCCTTTTATTTTAAGGATATAAGAGCTCCGCTTCACACAATTAGGCAACACGAATTAGTATATAATGTCATGTCTAGTGTGACCATGTCAGCACCTAGCGCTTGCTCGGCAACGATGCATACTGGAGTGCACCCCGAGAAACTTAATGTGACGTTGGATCAAGGCCACTCGATTGGAGAGCTCGCATTACCGTGATGTTGCATTCGAATCAAGTTGTTTGTCATACGAAAATGTCACCCGGCTGTGAACAATTCGCTGTTCAGCTGCCATGGTAGCCTAATGCATAACCACTTAACTATGTCGCGAATTCCGTGGGTCATTTTCATACCATTTACTCATTCCTGCATACAGCTTTTATACACAAATTTATGTAAACCTGTTCTAAGCTGACAGCGCTATCCAATAAAAATATATTGTCCTACTGTGAGCAACCTCTGTGAAAATGCGACATGTAACTACCCTTTCTATCTCATTCTGACAAATGTTACGTTGGAAATAGGATGATGTTTGTTAGGTCAAATCTACATGATAACCTGGGATCTCCGACTCAGTTGGAGACCTTAAACTTTTTACGCCAGGAGGCTATCCGTCGTGGCTTCTCGCATTTTGCATGACCGAACTAAGCGCGCTTCATAGAGCCGAGCTGCCTCAAGGTGCTACGTATATGCGCCGAAAGTTTTTATTACCATTTTTATTGGCTGCTCGCAAACCCGTACAATTTTTGCTGGTTTGTAATTTTCAATGGAAGAACGCGCATCGAGTGTTCCTGTTGTGAAACTCTTAGCTGCGATCACAAGAATGTTCACGCTTCAGAGCGCAACTGCAGCCGAGATTCAGCGAGCAGCCGAGTACGCTTAATAAATGGCCACATAAAAAAGGAAGAAAATTACCAATCGCAGATGGAAAACCTTTCAAGAGAGAGGTTTATGCCATAGCCATAAATGTCGCTCCACTGTTGAGTTGACACTTCCAGCCCAGCATCGCTATCAGTGGGTTATATAAAAAAAAACGCTTCGTAGCGTTTTCTGATATGTCCTCGCAACATAACATGCGAGAAAAGCTTCTCGTCCTACCTCATCGTGTTCATCTGCTTCACAACATACCGTTAAAAATCTTAGTTCACTGGCCAGCTTCCTGGTAACTAAATAGGTTAAATGACGTGACGGAAACACAGGAAAAGAGGACGACACAACTAGCGTGGTTGTGCCGTCCTCTTCTCCTGTGTTCCCGTCACGTTGTTTGTACTGTTAACCTATAATTGATCACCAACAAGTCCAATCTGCTGTCCCTTGTAGCAAATTCAATGGGAGCTGATATGGCATTATGCTTCAGCATCTGGATTTTTAACCTCAGCGCCGCTTTCATTTCAGAGGAAGCGAGTGCATTTCCACTCCTCGCTACTGCCTTTGTCTGAAGCGAGCTCAGCAGATAAAATTTGAGGGTCTCTTAGATGTCTCTTAAGCGGAGGACGGCGAAAGCCTACCCTTGTCCTATCATTTGCCTCTCATCGTTTGCCACAGTTCGTCATTTCAAGTCATCGTTTAATATATTGGTCGTTTCCCAGTCATGATGAGTCTGCCTGCGTAGTCATTGTAGCCCTTACCACTCATAACTAAGCAGGTTACTCATTTAGAATCAGCAGTTGTCATTACATGTCATCCTTTCACATATCGGTTATTTCGTAGTAATTAGCAGTAATGAGTCATGCCTAGCTATATTCAAGTTACCACACATCGCTAAGCACTTGTACTCATTTCTAATCAATCGCGGTCATTACATGCCATAGTTTGATATACTGGTCATTGCAAATCATTTTAGTCATTATTACCCATTATTAGTCATTAGAATTAGTCATAACCTCTATAAATGTCTATTTATAACTTTTATTGATTACCTATCACCATCAATCATTTTCATTCTTAATCTCCCTCTTTGCACGTCTGCTTTTGCGACAGACACACCAGTTCACAGATGCGACGCACAGATTACAGCCACAGCTTATGCGCACAGATGTCCGCTCCATGAGCCTAGAACGGCTTTCGCCTTAAAATCAAACGCATCCCGTCTCAACGTTAAAGTGCTTGCACACGCGCACACAAAATTTTGCGTTTACCACGCAGGCACGAGGTGAACGCGTCCAGAAAGGAAGCAAACCGCGCGCTCACAGCCGGCGACCTTGGCGGCGACGTGTCCCCGAACAGTGGCGCCCTCAGCAGAAATAGCGGGCGCAACTGTAAACTCCCCAAGGACGCGCTTGCCCGTTGACGGCGGCGCGACGCAGCAGGCCGCACCCAGTGCGATTCCATCGACCGGCCGTGACAAAAGCCTAAGCTTGGTGCTGGGGACAGTAAAAATCACTGTGCAGAATAACAACCTAACACAGATGGTCTACCATGTACAAATATATTATTGAAAGTTGTTTCGTTTTTGAATATCTCTGGCTTCAACTAGAGTTCAAAGTTCAAAGTTTATTCAGAAATAAATAAATCATTACAATAAATAAATACAAGATTACATTCCAGTACCTCAAATACCTTGAAATTTTTAAAACAGCCGTATTACGCAGAGTCAAAAGAACTGCACTGTCTATGGGTACTTTAGGATTATGGTTATGAAGCAGCAAACTGAGCATTTGCACCAGCATGTACCTAATTAGCACGGTCAATGCGACCCGGCGCTTATTGGGCGTCTCGAATCGAAAACAGAACATCTTGGAAATTTTACGCACCCTCTCTCACTGATATACTTCGCTTGACCTGTTGAACGTATTGACGTGTATTTATAAATTCATCGTAAATATATGTACAAGTTTACAGAATCATTGCAAGGACCCATACGGCTTGTATTCTGTGCGACGTTAAACTTTATCGGCAATGACCGATTGTCTTTGCAAACTCTGCTCTTGCAGACTATTCTGATAGTGCGGTGCTGTTTTAATAATGCGCAAGCATTCAGTGTATATGTTTTCAAGGCCGTATTACCAGAAGATTGTCGGCAGGGCTATGTTCTAACAAAACGGGTAATGAGAAACCAAAATGTTGCACCAGATAAACGAGGACACAATCTTGCTTGGGAAATACTTTAGTGCATGCAGGTGTATTATTTATAATTAGAACCAATTAAGTCAATAATACGTTGGGTTCAGTTCAGTCGTTCAGTCGTGTCCGACTCTTCGTGACCCTATGGACCATGTCACGCCATGCTTTCCGGTCTCTCACTATCTTCCTAACATCACATAACTTCATCTGCAGTGCCTCGAGGATCCCATCTAACCATCGCGTTCGCTGCCTACCCCTTCTCCGGCGACCCTCAACTTTTCCCAACATCAAATCTTTCTCCAGCGACTCTTCTCTTCTCATCAGATGACCAAAGTAGCTGAGCTTTAACTTTAGAATTTGACCCTCCAATGAGCACTCAGGGTTTATGGTTGACAATATCGACTGATTTGATCTTCTGGCAGTCTAAGAAACTCTCAAGAGTCTTCGCCAGCACCACAATTCAAACGCGTCCATTCCTCGGCAGTCAGCCTTTTTCACAGTCCAACTCTCGCATCCATACATCACCACTGAAAAGACCACAGCACGAGTTATACGGATCTTGGTTGGCAGACTAATGTCTCTGCTCTTTACTAGGCGGTCAGGGTATGTCGTGTTAACCGCGGTAGAGTTATGTTCGAACGGAACAATTACGTTATAAGAAAACGAATGATTGCACTAGAGCGAAGAGAGAAAAATTTCTTTAGGAAATAAATGTGGTGCATGCAGAGTAATTAGTCAATTTTACAGCCAATTAAGGCAAAGAGACGTCGGTCATGTTAATTTTGTCATCATAAGTTTGTCGGCGGCATGCTATTCGAACGAAACGAGTTATAATAAAGGAATGGATGCACTAAATCGACAACAAAACATTTTGCTGTGGAAACCATTGGTTGTGCGCGGAGTATAAATTGGTAAATAAATCATATAAATAAAAAATATTAATATTTTAAATACTTATGGACATATTGTGAGCCTTCTGTGGACCTTCTTTCATTTGTACATGCCATGATCTTCGTCTTTCATTTGTAAGTACTATCATCATCGTCCCGCGGCGCCGGCTCCGGCTCGCGACTGGGTTTGTGATCGGATTAAAACGCTAGACGAGGCTTCGCTGTCCTTGCCGTCACGACCTCGCCGTCTCAACCTAGCCTTCTTTTACAAGTGGCGGAGGTGAAATTTGATCCCCTTGCTGCCTTGGGCCCTGGCTCTCGCTGGAGCTACGTTCCTGTACCCACGAACCGGCCGGACCCTCTACCTTGGCTGCACCACCCCCTCCGACTGTGCCCATACGACAGCGCGACCCGCCGCTGTTCGCTGGTCGTCGCGATGAAGACGTCGATGACTGGCTTGACACCTATGAACGCTGCAGAGCCTACAACCGGTGGGACGATGCTCTGAAATTTCTCAACGTTTCTTTCTACCTTATTGAGGTTGCCAGGAATTGGTTCATCAACCGCGAGCCCCACACAACTAAATGGCCCACCTTCAAGCAGCAGTTCCGACAGTACTTCGCCGACCCGGCTGGTCGGACGGAGGTCACAAGGAACAAGCTCGCTTCCCGCCGTCAAGGTCCCGATGAGTCCTGTGCGTCTTACATAGAGGCCATACTCGCGCTCTGCCAGCGTATTAGTCCCACCATGGCGGAACCTGAACGGGTACACCACGTCTTGAAAGGAATCAATTCGATGGCTTATAACATCCTAGTTGCTCAGAATCCTTCAGCTATTGATTCCATTATTGCGACCTGCCAACGCATCGACCAGCTGCAGTCCTCCCGATTGCAGCCCGCCAACGCTACTGGCCCGACCTATGTTGATCTTGATCTGCGGGCACTTATTCGAGCCATCATCCGCGAAGAGCTCCAGGCCCAAGCCTGTCTGTCGACACGAGTGCGATCATTCTTCCGTACCTTCTAATGACGCCGGTCTCCGCAGCATCATCAAAGAAGAGCTGGCAACAATCACCTAACCTATGGCATCTGACCCTCCTGCGCCCCGCCCAGTACCGACTTACGCCCATGTCGCAGCTTCCCCCTTCCTTTGGTTCCGCCGCCCCGACTAACACCAACCTACAATCACGTCAATGCAATAGTGACGGCTAAACCTGCACCACCCTATTACGCACCTTGGCGCCCCTCTCGACCAGTTTGCTATTACTGTGGCATTAGAGGACACATATCCCGCTTTTGTCGTCGCCGCCTCCAGAACGAGCGCCGTGGTTACGACACCTTCGAAAGCGACATGCCTTCAACGTCATATTATCAACGCCGGTTTACTCCAAGCCCACCTCTACGATCAATCCCACCTCCAGAATCCTCGTCTCAGCCTCGTGGAACCCATGCATCCCGACGCCGGTCCCTATCCCCATACCGCCGCTCAGTTTCCCCTCTCCGACCCGCAACAACTCTCACTGTCCGCCTTCCGGAAAACTAAGCGTTGCAGTTTGCGGAGGTCAAACTGCACTCTGCGAACTTTCTAAAAGTCCTCCTGATCGCCCATATAATGTGATTTTTGTTTTCGCTGAAGGATTACAGGTCGAAGCATTGATTTATACAGAGGCTGCAATTTTTGTCATTCACGATGATTTGGGCTACCGTTTGCGAAAAGTGACGACACCATATGATGGGCCTGAACTCCGTGGAGCCAATGACGTTCCTTTGCGGCCTTTAGCGAAGTGCACCGTCCGAGTTGTTATTGACGGTGTCCGCCATCATGTGCAGTTTGCTGTGCTCTCACCATATGCGCATCTGATGATTTGGATGGGATTTTTTGTCACCACTTCGGCGTTAATTTTTTGTGGCGACCGTGTTATCCATATGACAGACAGCGATTTTTCATCTGAAGTTTCTGAACGACACCACCCCAACGTTGCCGCCGCTGATACTGTTTTGCATCCTCAGTGCGAAAACTGCTTACCGTTGTTTCTGACCACACCACTGACGAGGACGCACTCATCGCACCATCTTATCGTCATCTTGCACGCGGTATCGCCTTCCCGTCTAGTCTTGTGAGGTTCTTCAACGGCTCAGCGACAGTAGCGGCCACTAAAACTTCACGTGAATCCCTCGTGCTTCCAAAAGAAACTTCTCTCCCCTGCTTGGTGGATGTTCAACCTTTGTCCTTGATGGTGCTCACAGCCCCTTTGCCTCAGCACCGTGTTTCGCCAGACGTCTCTTTTTCTGTTCTCACAAAGACTATTAATCCTAACCTCACGCCGAACCAACGCCAAGAACTGCTGACATTGCTTCGACACCACCAAGCCATTTTTGATGCCAATTCCCCACCACTGGGACGGACTAGTGGTGCGCACCATCGCATCATTACTGAAGGGAACTCTATCGTTCGTCGACCGCCTTATCGGGTTTCCCTCTCTGAACGAAAAGTAGTTGAAGAAAATGTAAATGACATACTCTATCGCAATATTATTCGTCCCTCGACAAGCCCATGGTCCTCCCCAGTAGTGTTAGTAAAAAAAAAAAAAAGGACGGCTCGGTACGCTTTTGTGTTGATTACCGCGCACTCAACAAATTTACCCGCTATACCCAATGCCAAGAATTGATGACGCCCTTCACTTTCTCCAAGGCGCCGAACATTTCTCGACTTTAGACCTCCGCTCAGGTTATTGGCAAATACCTACGCACGAGGACGATAAAGAAAAAACCGCTTTCGCAACTCCCGATGGCCTTTACGAATTTAATGTTATGCCTTTCGGACTTTGTTACGCACCAGCACCATTTGAAAGAATGATCGATACTGTGCTTTGTGGCCTAAAATGGAGAACCTGTTTATGTTACTTGGATGACATTGTCATCTTTTCGTCAACTTTTAACGACCATCTCACGCGTCTGAATGAGGTCCTCGCGTGTCTCGCTTCAGCGGGCCTTCAGCTTAACACCAAGAAGTGCCACTTTGCACAGAAGGAAATTAAAATATTGGGACATCTAGTCAGCCATGACGGCATTCGTCCAGACCCTGAAAAATTCATCGCGGTCTTGAACTTTGCTCGTCCACAACGGACTAAAGAATTGCGCAGTTTTCTCGGCCTGGCGTCTTATCTCCGGCGTTTTATAAGGCATTTTGCAACTATTGCTTCTTCACTTCATGAACTACTAAAGTCACGCAGCCCTTTCGTGTGGACTGAACAGTGCGAAACTTCTTTTATGAACCTGAAGCACGCCCTCACACCAGACCTTGTTCTTGGCCACTTCAGTGACAGCGCTCCAACCATCCTGCACACTGATGCTAGTGGTCTCGCTCTTGGCGCTGTACTTCTGCAGCGCGATGCAACTTCGCGTGAAAAAGTGTTTGCCTTCGCCAGTCGGACTATGACTCCAGCTGAGAAAAACTACACCATTACCGAGCAGGAGTGCCTTGCCGTCGTCTGGGCTG